>VWZV01007367.1:62816-172876 GCA_013397155.1 Irena cyanogastra
GTCTGTCTTTCCCTCTGCGCCCTCAGAGTCAGGAATTCAGCCGTTTTTGTCCGTCTGTCTTTCCCTCTGCACCCTCAGAGTCAGGAATTCAGCCATTTTTGTCCGTCTGTCTTTCCCTCTGTGCCCTCAGAGTCAGGAATTCAGCCATTTTTGTCAGTCTGTCTTTCCCTCTGTGCCCTCAGAGTCAGGAATTCAGCCATTTTTGTCCGTCTGTCTTTCCCTCTGTGCCCTCAGAGTCAGGAATTCAGCCGTTTTTGTCCGTCTGTCTCTCTGTGCCTTCAGAGTCAGGAATTCAGCCATTTTTGTCTGTCTGTCTTTCCCTATGCACCCTCAGAGTCAGGAATTCAGCTTTGGGAAAGCAGCAGCAGCTTTGCACGGCCTGGAGGGGCTGCCCAGGGACAGATTCAGTCCTGGGGACACGGGGGTCCCAGACAGGAGGACAGAGCCCTCTGTCAGCTGTAGGACACGTCTCAGACACCCACTGAGGCACCTTCTTGCCTTAAAAAGAGGTAAAAGGCACACTCAGGAGCAGACCCTTCTTTTGTTAAACTCTTGCTCTGAGCACCTTGTAAACTGAATTTACATTTTGTGGTGTGCTAGATTAGAGGTAATTCACTGCAACAATCAAACCCAGCTCTTAGGTTCTCTCTGCCTTTCCTCCCTTGGATGGGCCCACCATCACAAATTCCCTTCCTGGTCCTGTGGCACAACAGAGACAGAGCTGGAGGGAAGAGGAGCTGCCTCACATTGCACTGCTAGAGCTGAAATCTGTTTCACTCTCCTCACTGGTTTGGAAAGCTGTGTTAAACTTTCATTTCACCTTTGTGTAGTAGCAGAAGCATTAGTGTGAAACTGAAGTATGCACCTTTGCACTAGAATCACTGTGATCATGTGAAGTTGTCATGAAATAATTTCCACATTTCTTTAGCACTCAGACAATCTGAAATTTGTTTTTTTGAGACCATCACAGGTAACAATTGCCTGCTTTAGATAGATACAATGACATGGCAACCTCTTCTGTTTCAATTGTTTCAAAATACAGCACTTCAACTTATGTTACAGTGAAAGAAACCAATCTTCCCTATTACCTGCAAAACAAATATTATGAACACGTAGTATTTTGCTAGTGTACTAAAGGTATAACCACAATAACAAAATAACACTGTATACCTGGAAAGGCATCTTGGGTGTTGCTTACACATTATAAGGTGGGAAAACTTCCCAAACTGCTTTTGTATTTTAGGATTTTTTTCAGTTTGACAAGGGATAAATATTCTGATACACACACAGGACTAACTCTGAAAATTAAAATGCCACCCTAAAGCTTCAGTTCACTCATTGTGAGCTAAACAGTAACTATTAACTAGGAACCCCTGAGCTCCCAGCAAGCCAAACTGGGAGCTGAAGCTGTTCTTCAGACAGACAGCTTCCATTCTTCAGGACAGACAGCTTCCATTCTTCAGGACAGACAGCTTCCATTTTCAGACAGACAGCTTCCATTCGCCTTGCTCGGGCTGTGGCTGCACTGACTGCCTTAACTGCCCTCACTCGCCAGAGCTGCTGTAAGCTCAGGCTGGAATCTGGGACACTGCTCTGCTTTCACTGCAGATCTGTTTGTGGTTCTGCTTTCACTGCAGAACTGCCCCTGGGGAGCTGGAGGACTCTGTGAGTCCCAGGAGAAAAGAGGATTTTAGCTGTGAATAAGAGACTCGCTCTCTGCTGCAGCCCAGGGTTCTGGTGGTTCTGGTTTGGGATCTGCTGTGTGCAGGATCCTCAGGGAACTCTGCTTCCTCCCAAATCCAGCCTTTGCCTCAGTGTGTGTGAACAAAAGCATTTTTTCCCCCATGATCTGGGATACTGAAGGTGCCACTGCCTCTCCTCTGCCTCTCTGCTCCTGGGAGATATCGCAGAGCTCAGGACATTTTTACTTCAGCTCACAAGTCCCATTTCTACTTTTCTTTCTGCTCCTGTGTCAAGTTAAATATGTTCCACATTGAAAGACACTGATAACACTGACAGAGTGTGCTCTGCTGTTCCACCCAACAAAAGCTTTGTCTGGAGACAAACCTTCCCTCAGCAGACAGAAGTGAAGGGCACTAATAGCAAATGAAAACACGGAGCTCTGTTTATTAGGGCTGGTGCTTTGAATGCCAAGTTCTCTGCACAGGATTAAGTGCATTTTGTATGCAGCTGGAATATGTCATAGATACATTTAGGTCTTTGAATTTTAACATTCCCAGGTGATTTTTTTTCCTTCTGTCTTAGCCTTTAGTGCAGAAAGAACTCTGGATACATTTTAAGTTCTCCCATTGCAAAAAAAAAAAAAAGTCATTAAAATTAATGCAGTATTATTGAAAATAACATATTTTCAAATTGAATTATTATGAAACAATGTCAGCAAAAGAAATGCTAAAAATTTCAGATTGTATGTACTTTTTTTGAATGAAAACATTTTGTCTTTAATATCTCTTTGTCTATTCCCAATACAATATTTGGTCTTGTAACTGTTTAAAGCAGTGCTGAAGTTCACAAATTATTTTACTCGTATATGCCCAGTTACTTGCAAGTAAAATGAACAGACAACTTCACCCCTGCTTTGAAACTTTGGAGATTTTCTAAACAAAGAGGCAGCCATCTTCTTCCATGTGCTTTTGAAACAATACATTTGTTCCACACAACAAAAGCAGTGTTTCTGCCTGCTGTAAATAATTGATATGTTTTATAAAATCTGTTGCTCACTTGTGGCGTGATACAAATCTTAGTGAATCATAAAAATATCCCCATTTCTGGGGACTCTGGATCTAGTCCTAAGGCAAAATAATTTCTTACAGTTTTGTTAAAGAACATTACATTTGGGAATTGTGATGTTCTGCATGCTAACATCAAGGGTTCTTTTGTATGCATTCTGATTAGGTTGGTTTCAGATTTGTTTATTGAACAATATGAATAATGGTCATATAAGAATTTATTTTGAGTGCTGAAATTAAAAGATATATAGAAAACTTTTCTAGGAATACAAACAAAAAAGAACTGAATAAATGAACTGGATGTTTCATATATATAAACAATTCCTATGCTCATCCTCTGGCCTGCCACCACTCAAGACCAGCATGCTTTTATCAGCTATGATTTTGTAGGAGATTAAAATATTTGGGAAGTAGATGAAGATATTTGTTAGCATTTGATCATCATTGCAGTGTTTGAGAACCCATTTATTCAAAGAAATGCCCTGCATACTCTTTTCTTTTATATGGACCCTTGCCTGAGGATTTTTAGGCAGGAATGGTGGCTTGTTCTGCTCCTCCTCAGTGTGTAGCTGGTCAAAAACTGGAGGCCAGTGTGCTGATAAGGACCTTACCAGAGTTCCTCATGTCTCTGACACTTCCATGCTGTTTTACTGCCCTGGCCGCTATTTGAAGTCAGCCTTGAGGACCACCCAGAAGTACCAGCTGGGGCAGAGCTCTGCTGCTCACATTCTCTGCAGAAAGGAGCTGCTATCACCATAAAACAAACTGTGCTCAGTGTTTTGCTCTGCCTATCTCATGCCTGGTGCTCCAGCCGTGTGTGAGTTGGCCTGGGACCGTCTGGCGGCCGCTGCTCGAGGCTGCCTCTCCTGCTCCACCAGGACTTGCTTCTCTCCAGCTCTTTGATAAAACCTTCAGGACCAGAGGCAAGCCACATTGAGGAAAAGATCAAACTCTTCCCCTCTGACAGTTTGTCAGCACGAGAGCTCAGTAGGGCATAGTGCACATTTGTTATGGCAGGTTTTTAATTACATCTTTGATAGAGCAGTGATAGGATTCCATATGTGAGAGTAAGGCAGCTCAGGAACTGCTGCATCAGGGTGGAAACAAATTCAGGTCAGATCCTCACCTGATGTAAATTAACTGTTTCACTGACTCGAAGGGAACCCTGTGCACTTTTCATGGCTGAGTCTGAGTCCTGGTGAGATTTTGCTAAAATGTTTAAGCCATAAAAATTACAAACCAATAGTCATTTTACAGAAATGTTCTTTTCTCTCTCTCCTAACCCTGGAGCCGGCAATGTTGCTAAACTGTTGGTGAACTTTTAGGAGAAGCAGACCATGTGTTGACCTGTGTAAAACACATGAAACCTTGAAAATATTAGAAGGTTGTGGACTTTGGAACTGTGAACCTCAGCTGGAACTTCCTGCCGAGCGCTCTCCCGGTTAGGAGGCATCAGGTTGAGTTTTGTGCTGTGCAGCGAGCAGCACGTCTGATCACAACTGACAGACTGCTCCCACAGCACACTGCAATGACAAGGCTCCATCTGCTCCAGAGCAGGGCTGGAAAAAGGTTCTGACTAAGAAAATAAAGCCCATAGGCTTTATTGATGATTTTTTTATAATATAATGTTAGTAATTTATTATCAATAAATGACAACAAATTTGTGTGTATGTGTGTGTCTGTAAATTTTGGGAAACTGATCAGTTCAATTTCAGTAAAAGGCATAGTTTAAAAAAATTTTTGTTTCCAACTAGTGTTCTGTACCAGTCTTTAATTGCATAAATTGTGTGCTCTTCATGTCATGCACTCATTTATATTCAGTAAGTACCAATTGAATTTTATCCAGTTAAAATGTTCATAATAAGGCCATCCCACTGCAGCCTGCTCCTTGCAAATCCTGGAGTCATATCACAGCTCCACAATCAGCTCCTGGGACTCAGCCCAGCTGTGCACAGCTTCCATCACTGCTGAAGGCCCATGGCCAGTGCTCACCAATTTAAAAGCCAGTGCTCACCAGTTTGGGCTCTCACTACTAATTTTAGGCTCTAGAATTACTTCAGAGAAGGAGATCTTTACTTTGAATGTCCTTTACAGCTCTCCTCTCCTCTTTCTCTCTCTACCCCACTTCCTTCCAATTATCTAAAGGTCAAGTACTGAGGCTCTTTTCCAGCCATGCTGAACAAGATGTTATTTTACTAACTGTCCCCAGAAGACAATAGGATCATTGTCAGTGTAAGACCAGGCATGTAGCTGGTGCAGGTGGAAGTGGTAGAAACCAAAGTAAGAGCTCCAAGTATTATTCCCTCTGACTTTGGTAGGTCCCAGCCTGGTGACAATGGTGTGTACATGAAGTATCCTTAAAGGAGTGGGCTCTCTGGAAGAGTCGTTGTAAATCGGGAGCCCATGGGAAGAATAAAATAGTAGGAACGAGTTTCAGCTGCATTAAATCCTGCTCTGAAATAAGATTCAGATATGTGTTTGTCTGAGGGCCTTTCCCAGGTGCTGTTCCCACAGGAGTGGAGGGCTCAGCCTTCCCAGGGGAGGGAGAGGAGCCGGCGGTGCTGGGCAGAGCTGCCGGTTCCGCAGCGCAGAACGCTGGTGGGACGCTGCCCTGCCTTGCTCTGAGCTGCCCTTTGCCCTGAGCCCTGGCTCCTCTTCACAGTCCTGCAGCCAAAGATCCACAGGGGATAAAACACCCTTGGAAAATGACTCAGTTTTGCATCTCTCTTCTCTGGATGTCCAAATCTGGACAGGACCATGGCCAGAAGTGTGGAACAGGGAGGGATGATGGCAAAGTGCATTCGACCCGTTTTGCTTCTATGGCATTATGAAATATGGGAATTAGGGGAGGCATCTGAACCTCAACAGTTTTTGAGGGACTAAACTCAGTCTTCTGTAGATGACTGGAAGTGAACAAAATCCTTGCTGTGTGTTGGTCTTTTTCAGGGAGAGCCAGCACACAAAAGCAGTGGGCACACACGTGTGACAAGGCAGGTAGACAGAGGAGGCAGGATGCCTGACTGTCAGATTCATCCTCTCATTCTTCATCTGTGAGCTCAGGCTGTGACTTGGACGCCTGAAAACATGCTGAGATTTTAGCCCAGGGGAAGAAAATGACAAGGCATTGACCCAAAAAGGGAATGTTCAAGTCTTATGAATACTTTTGTCCTGTTTATCAAACAGAATCTTCAGCTTTTCCAAACAGAGTATTTTCATTTCATGCTTCCATTTTCTGTATCACATGCACAGAGAAAACAACTGAAAATGTCCTGTAAGGATCAACAGTATATTGCAGTAGGGAAATAATTCACTTTTCATGCTCTGATTTCCACCCCTCAGGTTTGCATGGGCAGCAGTACCTGTTACCATGAGCACGAGGAATTAGTGACAGAAGTTGCTTCAAAGCCATACTGCATTATTTTCAAACTGCAGTTTCTTAGGTAATTTTCCCTGCCTGATTAAAGCCCTCTCCTCCCCCCCCCNTAGAAAGTAGGAGACAACAGCTGGGAAGAAGGTAAGTGTGACACAACAGAGCATGAGCTGTAGATTTTCAGAAAGCAGCAGGACCTTTGGAATTTCGTCTTCTAATGAGAAGGTGAATCTGAACAGAAGCTGCTGCTCAAACAACAACAACACATTTATTCAGTTTTCCCTAAACTGGGACTGAGGAGGAAGGGATAAGAATTTCCCAGGGAAACAAGATTTCTTCTTTCAGCTCTTATGGAAGTGGCAGCTACATGGACCTGAACTCCACGGCCAGGCTCTCATGAACAGGGACACAAAGGAAAAACTTTTCTTAAATGAAGACAGAGTAACCTGCAGTGACTCGTCAAAATAAAACCAATAAAACCTTGGGAATATGCAGAGCTAATGCCAGCCCTGGAGCTGTCTGATGCATGCCTGTAAATTGTATCTTTGTCCTTACTGAGGTGCTAAGAGCTGGCCTCTCCTCATCTTCCACTCATCTTTTCCGTGCTATTCACCTGCTCAAAACATCTCTTTATAGACATTTGTCATCCTTTCCCTCCAAAGGAAGAGCCTGATCCAAGTGCTACTGAACCAGTGGCAGATGTGCCACTGCGTGGAGTTGGATTAAGTCTTAAATGTGTGTGAGTAGTTCCATAAGAGGGCAGAAGAGACAGTTAAGTACATTTTTCCAAAACAAGTGTATTTGCTTGAATTTCGTGAATTTTGCTGAGGTCACAGGTGAAAGAGCACAAATTTTTAAAAGTAGAAGTAATATAGCAAGTAACATCCAAGTTATAACTTGCCATGTATAATTCACAATGTTACTAATAGAAACAAATTTCCAGTTTTCACAACTTCAACAAAGAAGGAAATCACCAGAAAAGAAGTGTTAGAGGAACATTACAAGCCACAGGAGAGGGAAAAAAGTGTCTCCAAACCAATGGCCCAACGAGCACCATGTTGGTCAGGATGCAGGAAGGGAAGGAATCTCCACCTCCATGAAATTACTGGGGCTTTTGCTCCATCCTTGTTTTGTTAGAGGCTATCAGCTTAATATTTGGCCAATAAACACGATGGTATGATTATTCATCAGCCTGTAAGGCCTCTCATGTGGATTTCACACTATGAGAGAATGTGTCTTATTTCACAGCTCAGCAGTATAAAAATAGGACCAAAAAAAGGCTTATCCCAGCATTCTTTGAAGTTTTCAGTGTAATTTCCCACTATTTGCAATAACCATTATGTTGGCCTCTCAGTGGAAAAATTCTCGAGTGACTTACAGTTTGAAATCCACAGGGAATGAATAATACCATGGCTGTTATTATCAATACTAGCAGTATTAGAAATAATATAATAATAAAGTAATAAATAATAAATAAACAAATGCATGTTTGATCCCGAGTATCTAAAAACTGGTCATGAAACACCCTATAATTTGAAATTGAATGTGCTGTAAGACTGCCATGCTGAATAAAACAAGGATTGCTGAAGTCATGCTGATTTATTGGCTTAAATGTGTGTTTACTTATCCCCAGTGCCACGATGATGCACAAGCAGCAGCTCAGCATAAAAGTCAATTCCTCTGTGGCATAATAGAAGTGAAGTAAGGAGGCAGAAAGGATTAAAAATGAGGTAGAAAATTGGTACCTGCAAGCAGCAACTCTTGTCACTGTAGAAGAGAGAAGGGCTACAAATGGGGCCTGTATTTGCCTCCAGATAAAAGGCTGCATACTTTGGAAGGGTCTTCTTTTGGTCTGTAGGAAGGAAACAGGAGAAGGAGCCAGTCTTCATCTTCAGTATTATCTCAGACAGGAAACACAGCCTCTACAGAAAAGTCAAGGAACTCTCATCAAAGCTGAGCTGGAGACATAAAATAAATAAATAAAAAGTCATTCCTTTGCTAGGATCCCTGTGAAAGGGCACTGAGCTCTTGCAGCAAGGTCTCTCCTTTCTTTGTTCTTAAAAGGGCTAAAGCTGTCCTGGTCAGTCCCCAGGGACAGGGCTGTGCTGGATGCAGTCTCGTGTTTTGAATGGTTAAAATGGGATTTTGTTCCTACAAGCGGATCCCAGATTGCCAAATGTGTTCCTGCTGTGCTCCATCCCCTCGTGGCGAGAGCATGTGCTCCCGAGAGGGGTCAGGCTCATCCTCCTCTGATTTAGACTCACAGGTCCTTGTCCTCAAGGCAGAGGGAAAAGGAGAGGCTCCACCAGCTCCTTTCCGTGCCTGCTGGGCCACAGGGAACAGCTGGAGCTTAAACCCAAAGTGCATTTGAACCCCTCGGGGAGATGAGCTCACACCCTTCCAAAGCCCCTCTGCTGATACAACTCTCCCAGTGCTGGGAACTGGATAACCCACTCCAGCAAACTGGTTTTAGTCTTGTCAGCACTGCTTTGTTAAGGAGGGGAGAGGAGGATCAACATCATGAACTGAGGGTAACTCCCCAGAACTGCTCTGAATTACCCCAAATCCAGCCAAAAACTGGGGCTTGTGTTCTGGAGACCAACAGCCACCACTGTGATAGGAACTCAGCTGCTTATATCCTGTGCATAATGAATAAATTCCCCAAATAACAAATTTTAGATGATATTCCTCCAACACAGTGATTGTTTAACTGGACATGTTCCCCAGATTTTCACCAATTTTCACCTAATTTAACCCTTCAGTCCTCAGTAGTGTTTAACTAGACATGTTCCCCAGATTTTCACCAATTTTCACCTAATCTAACCCTTTAGTCCTCAGTAGTGTTTAACTAGACATGTTCCCCAGATTTTCACCAATTTTCACCTAATCTAACCCTTCAGTCCTCAGTAGCATCTCTGTATTAAATAGTCCCAGTATGCAAAACACACCCAAAGAGCTCAAAGAATTTTTATTCCAGTTCATCTTTTCTCCCTAGTATATACTGATCAGGTGAAAGCATACCAGGGAAGGTAATTCTCTGGATTAAATTTTTAAAAATAAGTCACCAAAATCTTTTCAAGGATCATAGGTAAGAAAAGAAGCAAAATTGAAAGAGAGGCAAAGCACGTGTCTGTAGAAACTCAGCAGTAAAGTTAAATATAGAAATCCTGAGCAAAACAGCTTGAAGTCAAAGTTCCCAGGAGATCATGACCTTTGCCTCCTGTGATTTATCAAAATAATAAGTCTTTAATGGAATTATCACAGAAGACACGAATTTGCCCCACTGTCTCACAGCATTAAACACAGAATTCCTCTGGCAAGCCCCCAGCTGATGTGATCTGCTCCTCCAAATGGCAACAGTGAGGATTTGCTGTGCTCAGAGCCAGTTTATGCCTTGTGTACTTGAGAAAATCAACTACAGGTTCTTGGGAGCAAGTTGGTAATTTTATTCCTAATTTATTAAAGACTCTTTACACAGAACTCCCTCAGCACAGACTGCTGTGACTGTCCTGATTCAAGTTTAGATTTTGTCTGAATAATTGTACAGAAGTAATAAATATTACTGGGAAGTTTTATGACTTTGTCTTAGACTGAGAGCTCCTTTCTGGACCTTACAAGGATAAGATCAGACTCAGGCACAGGTGATCTCCTGTGGTCTCTGCTCCTGTCTCAGGCCAGAGCATTCCCAGAGGAAGCTTCTGTGGCTTTCCAAAGTGTTCATTTATTCTGCAGCCAAGCTCCCTGTACCTGACAGAGTGTTAAGCTGTGCAGGGACACTGGGATTGGAAAAATGACAGGGAAATAACTTCTTCCCTATTTATTCACCTTTATTCAACCAAAGATACACAGCAAAAGACCGAAAAAAATCTAAGTTTGTGTGCAAATTATTCTAAACCTGATCTTTCTTTGCTAATCTGCAGTGCCTATGGTAGAGTTTCTGTGAAGATCCAAATTATTTTACTGTAGTATGCTCCTGGTGTTCCTTTCAAATGTTTTTCACTCTTCTTCTTTTCAAGGCAAGGATATTTGATGGTTTTGCCTTTTTTCTGCTCGCAGATCAGTTTAGGCACCAGAATCCTCTGTTAGCTTGGTTAGACTCAGTCCTCCAGGCATAAAAGCATAATTTATGATGTGATCAATTCATTGCCATGCTTTGTTTTCTCCTTCTCAGCCTTTCCTAATGTAACTCTATGAAGCTGACTTAAGTAAAATGAGATGCATATAGTATTTACTAAAAAGAATGTAATGCCCCAAACCTGCAGACATTTTCATTTCCTCACTTATAAATGGAACTTAAATGGTCACTAGCTGAAAACACTTTTTTAAAAAAATGACAGGACCTTGTCAGGTAACGTGGCAGGATCCTACAAAATTTCTGCATCTGCACACTTTAATTTTTATCTAGCCATGAAAGGAAAGCTCGAAAGGAAGCAAGAAGGCTCAGAAAAGCAATCCTCCTTTGAAGAAGAAGCTGAAAGAGGGACAAGTTTTCAGGAATGAGCAGAGAGAATGATTTCCCAGATAGAAAAGATGTGATGTTATCTCGTCCACACTTTAAAGCACAGAGGGAGAAAAAGAAGCTTTCAGTCCTCTTGGGAGGTCTGGCAGATTTACATTTCTGGCTTGATGAGATTTTAACTTCTCAGTGACACACTGATATTGGATAGACCACAACCACACAGAACTATTTTTTGCTTCCTCCAATATTAAATGGCATGTGAGAGTGGAAAGCAATCATAATGGCAGAATTGGTTTGGTGAAAGATTCACACCAGCTGACCACACTAAATGGCTCCAGCTTGTTCCTTTTCATGTTTGTAGGGTGTATGGATTGCACAAGATAGAAACACAGTGTAAGTAAATACAAATATATTTCAGCTTCTAAAAATAGATTTTCCTCATATTTCTCCTCATTCTCTATGTTGTTTCTCAGTTATTTCTCTGATTCGTAATATGCTGCCTATAAAACCTTCTGCTGGTGTCTGGATATTTCTGCAGTAATAAGAAACTGAGCCATCACTGATAGGACATGCTGAATCTGGCCTCTATGGAAAGAACAAGAAAATAGAAGTAAATTAAAGCAGATGCATTTCACAACATCCAAAGACATTCAGAAAGCAAATCTAGATGGTTTTCATGTCTGTATAAACTGGGTACATCAGTTTAATAACCTGAAATTGCCTGGTAGCATTTACTCAGGCAGTTGAAGAGAGCTCCAGATGATTATTACTGTGGATACAGCTCCTGCAGCAGGTGTGCAGTCCAGGTCAGCATTATCCAGGGATTAATAAACTGCAGGATTGTGAAGACAGCAGTTTGCAGTCACAGTGCTAAATCAAACTCATGTCTGTGCTTTGCCTCACAAACCTCAAGTGATGCCACAAAGTTTTATTTCCTGATTTGCATCCGGTCAGAGGCTATCTCAAAAGTTCTAGTCAGAGACCCAAACCCAACAACAGCTGAGGGATCTGTTTCCAGCATTTCAAATACATTTACTAAGTAATTTTTTCCAGTCACACTGCACAAAGGACTCTAATATTATTCTGCAACAAAGCTAACCTGTTGAAACATAATAGATTCAAAGACAATTTAATTGTGTCTCTGTTAGAACTCTCTTAAATAATCTGGTGGAGAGTAAACAAGGTCTTGCAGAATATACATATTCTGATCGATTTCTGTTTCTATTATAGTTCTTTATTGCTTTGATAAAAGCTGAGCCATTTTATTTGAAATGAACAGAAAAGCTTCCCCTATGAGACGGGCTTTGTATACTGATTTTTTCTACATCACTTTTTGATATTATTAATACAGAAGCACACATTTCCTTCACATCTTTCACCAAACTCTTAACTGGAAGGAGAATGTAGATATACACCCTAAGAGAGAATGTTTATTCTCTGTTTAAGAGCTCATGTCCATACTTAGTCACCTAAAGAAATGTTAGACTTCAACAAGTTCCCAAAGACTGTTTTTAAGCTCTGAGTATCTTCAAACATGATTTGGCAGTGTCTCAGAAAACAAGAGAATCAGTACAACCACAGAAGTTGCTTCCATTTTTCTCCTTTTTTTTCCATAACAGTTTCCACTTGATGCTGTTTCCCTACTCAGTCCTTGCATCTGCGTTAGGAATTCTGGGATTAGATTGGACTATTTGCTTCATTTGTATCATAAGGCTCCCCTATTTAATTTATTGTGATAATTTTGGCAAGACATGAGATACCACAAAAGCAGATTCATGAATCTATAACCTGATTCCTGGAGATTATCACTGTCAGTAATGCACACAAATTCTAAATGCTGCACAACTGCCAATGGAAGGAAGTTGAGGGATGAGATTGGACTTTTTTATAATTTGTACAGACTCTCACTATCTTAAGCACAAATGATTAATTCCATCAGGGAACCAAGGAAACCTGCACCAGCTAAGCCAGAGTCTGCTCAGATCAGAGACAAGAGTGGGACCAGCTGCAATCCCACTGATGTCCTGTGCCTTTGGCTAGGGAGGTATTCTGCAGAAGATACAGAAGACAAACAAAGATACAAAAGACAGATCTGGACTTGCTGTGTCCTCATCCTTTAACCTGGGATTCCTGTGGTATTTCAGACAGAAAAGTGGGCTGATCTGTATTTCACATGGGGGTGGCACACGCAGTCAGCACAAGTGACAAAAGGGTCACAGGTTTTCTATAATGAGCCCTGGAATAAACGGGTCCTGTGGCATTCTTGGAGTGAGCCAACCCCTCCACCAGCTCAGGCATGGAAGAACACAGAAACCTTTGTGAACCTTGGCTCCCTGACACTCTGAGCAAACAGCCCTTGGGGGTTCTCTCCCCTCTCTGCAGCACAGAAGGAAGGGACCCTCGCTGTGTTAGGCTGATGAGAAGTCTCCCACCTTGGAGCAGTGGGGAAAGCAGAGCTCAGAAAACACAGCTTGTGCAGAGCATTGCCCTGAAATTACAGAGTCAGGGCTGCTGCTCAAGAGATCCTGATTCCCAGCTTTTCCTGAGCTCTGAACCCACAGCAGGACTCTATCTCTCCACGTTCTCTGCAGCTGCACCTGCAGAAGTCTTTTCCCTTTGGAAGGCTGCTCCCACTGACACTCTGGAAAAGGCCCTGCAGGTCCAGCCCCCTGACATGCTGAGCTGTCTGAGTGCTGTCACCTCCCCTAGGTGAGCAGGAATGTTACAGTGGCAGAACAGGTTATCTATCTGCTCCCCTCACTGAGTCCTCTCCTTATTCTTTACTTATTAATATAGGGGACTAGACATTACTGAATAATTTGGAATATAAGCTGTGTGAGGAGAGCACAGCATGTCCTAGGAATGTTGTAAATGCATTAGTAACTAATGAAGGTGAGGACATCATGTCTGGGGTGTCAGGCAATGGATGGGAAGACCTGGGTCCCCCCTCCTGCCCACATGGGCTTGCAGGTGAGCATGGAAGGGTCATGCAGGCTTTTGGTGCTTCTCATAAACGGGGGTGATGTTCATTTTTTGGGGCTGCAGGCAGGTGTAGCACAAAGCCTCAGCCATTTCTGCAGTGTAGCCCACAGACACATCTAGGAGGAGAGTTCCTTAGCTAGAACCTGTTAATATCCAACACACAATCTTCCAGAAACATCCCCAAACCCACTAATGCATTAGCCTGATGGAGAGTCCAGGGTAAGACTGGAAACACATATGCTTCATTTGGGGCCAAAACCCCTCATTCAGTGTGCATGTGTGAATAAGGCTGAGTCACACAAGCAGTTTGAAGTTTCCAGGGCTTGGAACACTTTTTAGTTTTCCTTAGTTTGCAAACAGCTTTACAATTGTTTAGGAACTCACAAGAAGACCAAGGGTAAACTTTATCTTTAAATATTGATCACCATTACAGGCAATTTTTCTTTCTGTTGAATATATTTACAATGCTGATGACCCCTTTGGTGTTAATATGATGAAATATAAAAACACTTCTCCATTTTTCTATCCTCTGATTTCTCTTATCTCTTCATCATTCACTACGTGCCTTCCAGCTGAGGCAGCAAAGAGAGCCCAGAGACAGCCCAGGCTCTGATTCATCAGCTGTGTCACCTGAAACAGGTCCAGGCTTCCTCCTGAGCAATGGAAGGGTCCTACAGAGAAACAGAATTGTCTCCTGCTCTGGAGTTACTAAAGCAGATTCTAGGTGAACCTCCTTTAGCAGGAGTGTTGGACTAGATGACCTCCAGAGGTGCCTTCCAAGGCCAACCATGCAATGATTCTGTGAAAATCATTGCAGCAGGCTCAATCCTGACATTCCCTTACTCCTGAATGCTAGAATTTTAAGAAATCATTTGTCTAACTCTACTGTTTTGTGTTTAATGAGGATGCCGAGTTCCCTGGCAGCAGGTGATAGAGAAGGCAGATAGATGGAGAGCTTGTGAACAGCTGCAGAAGCTGAGTGCCAGCCCCTTGCCAGCTTTATGCCTCAGCCCTGGAATTATCTGAGTGCAGGCAGCCTCAGGTTTTCTCTTTCACCTCTCCTGTGAAGTGCCAATTGCTCTGTCACCTGCTGTGGGGAGATCCTCAGTGGAATGAGCTCCAGGGCTGCTTTTAGCCGTGTACTGGGAAACTTTGAAACTCTGCATGTGCAGTGGTCTCTTGTGTAGTGCTATTTCAGGACAATAGGCTTTGGAGCCATGTAAGGGCACATTGGGCAGGATGTTTATTTGCCTTTTTATGCTTTGCCAGTGGCTTCCATTCTTTCTCTGTCGTTTCTCAGCAGTGAGGCATTTTCTGATGAAGGCAAAACACTAGAGGATCCAGAGACACTCAATAACCATGCAGTATGTGAGAAGAAAAAGAGAATTATTTCAATAATAATTAAATAAAATATCCACTTTGCCTGGCAGGGTAAGGAAAACAGGGGAAGGAAAGAAATGACATCTCTGGTATAGGATAGAGAGGGGAATTTGTGATATACTTGGAGTTTAGATTCCTGCTCATCATGCTGGTATATAAACAAACCACTGTGGTTATTAACTGGTGATTTGTTTATGGGATTGATTGACTTGTGTAAAGTCTGTGCTTTCATTTCTTTGCCATAAAAATTTTGCTTGTTTTTTGGGCTAGATTCAAAAAGGTTTCTCCAGTAAGGAATATCTTCTGGGGGAGGTGCCCACTGTTCCTCCCAGCCAGGACCCTTACTAACCTGATAGGGCTTGCAGTAATGCTGGGCGCTGCTTTAAGAGAAATTTCTATACCCATTACTCAGTCCTTACTCACTTTCACAGTGAAAGAGTTCTGCTGTCCTGCTGGAACGACGGGAGATGGAGCACAGTGAGAAAAATATCACTTCTGTCTGTCTGAGCCTTGAAGGTACCCACCAACTCTTCAGTTTAAGAGGCTGAACAGATCCTGAAACCCTTTGGAGCAGGTACTAAGCTCAGGAGATTATTTGTGCTAAGCCAGGAAGTTATTTGCTCCAGAAAAGTTTAATTCTTGATAAGAATGATAATGGATTCCTAAAGCCGACTGTTTAAAGTAAACTCAGATTCATGTGTGGTATATGCATTGAGTGAAATGAAAAGAAAATTGCATAAATATTATGTTAGTTAATTGTGTTTATGTTAAAAGTTACAGTGTTTTTTTAATGTCTTTGCAAAATCTGTAAACTTGGCTTCTGGATAAAGGCCTTCACAACACTGTTTGGGGTTGCAGCCACGTGTTCCTGTCACTCACTGCAGCACTTCTGCAAAAGCCCCGAGCCTGTTCCATTCTCAGGTATCCACTGAAGTTAATCCTGCCTGTCCTGAAACAGCCACTGAAACATTTCATGCACTGGCACAGAAAATATAAACATGAGGGTGGCTTTCCTTCTCTGCAACTGAGAGCAGCACTTGGGGTTCTGAACCTGAGGTCTTTTATCCTGCCTTTATTTCTGTGTCTCCCCAAAGGGCTGTTTCTATTTAAATGAAACACAAACCTGAAATGTTTTTTTCCTCTGATTCACGAGCGCACTCCTCGGGCTCAGCTCTGATGGAGAAAGGTCAGCTCTAACACACCTGCTGAAGCAAAGTTTTAATTAGAGAGTCATAAGCACAGCTTTGTTAGTTTGTGTTGTCAGAGTTTGGCCTTCAGTGTGGGGCACAGAGTCTGTTCAGACACATTTGTTCACTGTTACCTTCCAGGGAAACCCTGAATTTAGAGAGAGGTGGTTCAGACATCCTCCCTGCAGTGGGTCCCACAAACAACAGACACAGCTTCTCCTCAGGTCCCTGGGAATATCCAGCCCTGAATAGATTTCACTGGGATCGTAATCTTCACTTCCTTTTTTTTTGGCTTAGAACCCAACTATGTGCAGTTCTCACGAGACCCAGAACTGTGTTAGTAAAAAATATTTCATAAATCAGCTGTTCTTGTAGGGGAGCCTCAGCCTGGACCTTCCAGCTTCTGTTTCCTGCTGATAACCACCATTAAAATATTGCAAATCTCTGCTTTGGAGCAGCTAAAGACACCTTAGCACCCCCAGCAGTGCTTTGCTCTGCCACCAGAGCTGTCCCATACGAGTTCTGCAGGGAAGCAGAGCTGAAAGCTGGGCTGGCCCTGGGCAGGGTGGCTCCCTGTGAGCAGTCTGCACATCACTGGGACAGCAGAGCTCAGCATTCCCTGACTGCTCCAGAGGTGTTTGCTCCCTGCTTGGCTGCAGCAGAGCACCTGAGCAGGTTTAGGGTGGAGCAGTCAGTTCCATGCTAAAGTAAACCTGCTCTAAGAGCATATTGGAAGCACTGCTGCCTTCTCCATCTGCCCAAACCTTGCTGGCACCAAGTAAATTGTGCATTAATCACTGCCAGCAAGTCACACGCTTGCTACCAAGGAGGATTTGATGTGAATATGCAAGCTCAAATACCTGCTGTATTAAAACTTCATATTGGTTTTCTCTCTATTTTTTTTTTTGTTTTTCACAATGAGAGAACATGCTGACATTGTTGAGGCTCGTCCTTAACATGCAAGATAAATTTCAAATTCATTTTCTGGGTTGTTTTTAACAAGAAATATAAACAAGTAGGATCACTTTGCAGTGTCCTCGAGCAGGATCTCCTGTTAATAGTGATAGGGTGCTGGGATTTACATTGCTGGGAAATCACAAATGCTTTCCCACCAGGCTTTGCCATTTTCAGTGAAACTTACAACAGATTAGGAAAGTTGATTTAATTTGTACTTCAGTGTCACTGATATTTAATCTTATTTTTACTCATAACAGGATACCCAAAAAAAAAAAAAATAGTATTCAAAGGCTCCAATCTCTTGGCATTTGGGCTGAGCAGCCCGTGTTAAGTTTAGAGCTGCAGTTATTAACAACAAAACTGGTGCAGAGAACCACGAAGGAGAGACTGTCTGTCAGTTCAGTGTTTCAGAAGTCACTGAGGATAACAGGCATAAGTGCTTTAATGCTTGAAGTTTCAGGTTTTTAAGTACAGACGTGCACCCAAAGAAATTTTTTGTTATCTTTTAGTTTTTCCCATGAATTTGCAAAGAAAGATTAATCGCTGGTGATTTTTCTAAATAAAAAGGTGGGAGGGCATATTCTACATCACTCCTGGCATGCCCAGTGCACTGAGACTTAAGGATGGTGTTAAAGTAGGTTTCTGTCACTTCTAAACACTGCATTAATTAACAGTAGAGTGCAAAAAGCAGAGCAAAATTAAACTGCAGTGATAGCACATGCTATCACTAGTGCATGAAAAACAGTCTTACAAACATTAATAATGCAGTATTAGTATACTATAAAGCAAACGTATTAAGAGAAGAATTTGGCTTTCTGCATTCTGTACAAAATATAAGGTGGTGCTAGGAGAAAACCCCTATTGGCAAAGTTAACTATGGAGCATCAGAATTAAAGAATAAAGTGCTCCAAAATTAAAAGATAAAGGCTAAATGCATGCAAAACCCCCAGAATGATTATCAGAGCCAAATAAATATGCAGCAGTTTTGTCAGAATTCTTCGTGCAAAATGCTAAAAGCCTTCTCCAGCAGCCTCCTGTCTATTTGTTGGGAAAAGATAAAGTAACAATACTTGCAAAATTCAGGAGGTTTGCAGGGTCTTGCACATCGGGCCCAAACTCCACATCTGTCTGTCAGAAAAGCATTGCAGCTGCCTCAGAAAAAAACCCTGTATTTTGGTGCAATGGAAAAGATTTTTGCTAAAACAATAGAAACTAAAATTCTCCTTTATGATGAATCCATTCATTATTATAGAGGGGGAGAAAATCACCCACAAAGCATCTCCCTCCACAGCACAGCACCCAAGTGTTGTCCAAGATGCCCCAGAGGGCTCAGGGTGCTCAGCAGCCTGTGAAGGGCTGAGCTCTGTCCCTCTGCTCAGATGCACCACTGGGGCATGGCAAAGGAGAGCTGGAATTCCCTTCTGTGGGGAGTATTTGGTACCACAGCAACACCTCACCTATCAATATCACAGTTATTACTGATACAGTGCTTTTGTCACTGATGTGCTTCCCCAGGCTCTCAGAAAAATCACCTAACCTATCAAAATAGCTTACAGAAAAAAAGCCTCAGTGAAGGATCAAAGGGCACAACTGTTTTTAAACCACTCCCATGAAATGAAAAGGTTTGGGAGGCTCAGGAGCAGGACTGGAAGCGTGGCTCAGTTTGGGCAGGATTTGGAGCCTCAGCGCAGGTGCCACGGGGACACAGCTCTGAGCCTGGGGACAGGCAGGGCCCCCAGGCTGCCAGGGCTCCCAGATGTGCTCCCAGATGTGCTCCCAAGGCAGCAGCCCCAGGGAGAACAGGCAGAACTGATCTGTGCTCCTGATAGCAGGCACTTCAGCACTAATCAAGGGAGAGAGCTGGCCATTAGTTAATTGCATTAAAGAAGCATGAGAAGACTTGAGCTGAGGGATAGAAAGGAAAACAAAGAAAAACAGAAAAAGATGGGGATAAAAGAGTTTGCTAATCATAAATTAAGAAGCCAATTATGGGGAAGGGATGAGTCCTTTACAAAAGATCTGATAATTATTGGAATTCAAGGCAAAACTTTTGGAAAGAGTTACAAGAAAATCCAGAAATGAACACTTGCCAAATAATGAAATTCACACTGTTCAAGAATGGAGTTTATGGAAGCAGCCAGCTCTGATACAGTATCTCCCAAACAAAATTCAAAATATTTTAAGAACAGAGACAGAATACAGAGCTAACAAAAGCTAACCCAAACATGTCAACAGCATTGCAGCAGCCACCTCAAAGTAAGGCAATGACTGGCAGTAGGAAAGAAGACTGAAGAAATTCAGCAATTACATCATTTCAGAAATGCTCCTCAGCAGCAGCAGAGGCTGTGCTGCTTAGGTAGAAAGGAGAAAAGCAAGCCAGCTTCTCTGGAGTGAAGGACCACAGAGTCAGTGAGTGGGACATTGCCCCAGAGGCACACAGAACACTGTTTCCGTCTGTCAGGATATTAGAGGTTGCAGGTCTGTTTCATCAGAAAGGAAACAATGCAACTATAGATAAATAGAAATAAAAGGGTCCTCAAGTAAATCAGATGATACATTTTTAGATATAAGTAGAGATCAGGAAGTAGCACCCAATGGACACCTTTGTCCATTCAGTCTTCTCTTTGGGAGACATAATACCCTTTTTGTGTCATGTCAGTAGCAGAAATGGGACATTTGAAAACACACTAGAAATGTGAAAGGCCTAAAATATAGTTATACTTTAAACCACAGGATGGAAGTGTGACACCAGTCACTGCCTCATGCAGGGAGGGCTGCAGGAAAATGTTGCCAAAATAACCAACTGCCTGAATAGAGCACTGTGAAGATCACCTGCACATGGTTCTATCAAATTGTTGGTACAGAGCAGGGTGAGACTGCCTGCCACCAGCTCATGCTTTGCTCTGGAGGAAGAGTGAGAGCCAAAATGGCAACATGTATGAAAAAGATACCAAACCACTAAGGACTGGCTGCCTACAGTTAATAGGAACACAGAAATAGTCTTCTTGATTTGATATTCTGAGGTGCTCCATCATCTTTTGTAAATGTTGCTGTTTCCCTGTGGCCTGAAACAGGCTGGGAGAGGAGATGGTAACCTGAGAATTTGCTCACATGGGTCTGTGAGTCCTGAAGACCAGATACAATGGGGAAAAGCTCACACAGGTGCCAGAAAAGAGAAGCTTAGAAGGGCCGTGGTGCTGCTGGTGCTCTGCTTCGTGCCTCAGGCAAGAACCAGTCTCCAAAGAGTGAGGTGTCAGGGGGTGAGGGCATGAAACAGCCACATCAGCAGCCTGGCAGTGCTGGTGCTCAAACGAGCTGTGTGCTGAAGAGCTGCTCAGCACAGATCAAGCACTGAATGGACATTCCCAGTGAGCAGTCTGAATTCTGCCTCATGTTACCAGCACCTTTGGCTGGCAGTGGATGTGCTGCTGGAGCCAGGGACATTAAGGGCTGGGTTTTCCATGCACCAGATCCAGGTGGGGTGCACAGCCAAAAGGAGCAAGGTGAGCATAAATTAGATCTACAAATCCATTTGAGGCCAAACACAACAGAGCTCATAAACTGTGAGGGGACAAGGGGAAGGATAATGGCAGTGGCCACTCCAGTAGTGGCAGCAGGGATGGACATCCATGACAAGACTGCCTGGAGTCCAGAGCTGCCAGCAGCAAGGCCTTGGGGAAAGCCAGAAGCTGAGGCTGTGATCCAGTGTTACCTGTGTAATTTCCCAGCATCCAGAAATCCATGGATAAAGAGCTTCCAGAGATGAAGTCAGCACTTTGATTAGATGCCACTCATGGCTACCCTCCTCAAACCCTTATAGTTCCATTTTGATACCCTGTTTTACTCCTAAACATCTGAAGGTTACAAATTTTATTGTACAGTTATTAACTTCATGAAAAGGGGACTTTTTTTGGTCTTAAATCTATTGTCAAAATCACCTGGAAGCATATAAGTCTGATTTTGGGAGAAACAATGAATACACATTTCTAACTCTCCTCATTCTTTGGATTTACTTGATATTATTACAGATTTTCTGTGAACTTCTGTCATACCTAATGTCTGTCCACAGATTACTTCTTTCAAGAGAGAATTCTACTCTGTTTTGCCCCCTCGAGGAGACATGTCTTATGCCTTCAGCAGTCCTCATTGCACTATTCCACACCTTTTCTGAATCTGCTACACAATTTTGAGCTGGAATGACCAAGCCTGCATGCACAGTTTAAGAAGGGACCTTATCAGATCAGTAAAATTTCTCCCTTTTGGTCATTATTTCCCTGCTTGGTTGGTAATTGTCTTGGACACTTCAGCTGAGCACTGAGTTTGCCATGAGATGCAAAGATTTAAAGAGCTGGCAGCCAGAGCCCCCAAAGGGGATGCCAGGAATGTTCCTTTCCTCTCTCCTGATCCCCCAGGGAGCACAGCAGGCACTGGATGCTCTCGTTCCTTGGCCTTGGGATGGGACCAGTGCCGTGGTGGTTTCCAGGCTGCTCAGCCCTGGGGAGGGCAGGTCCTGCAGCTTGTGGCTGCAACAGGAGAATTGCAGTAAATCTCAGAGCTGAGATTTACTGACTTGGCAAGGTAAAAGATCGATATGACCACTGAAATGGACTTACATGGATAGTGGGATGTAAGCCTCAGTTATCCCATGGAAGACAGAGGCAGCTGTGCCTCTCATTTCAGCATGTCAATGAGACAAGAACATTTTAAGGACGGTTTTAAACACTTATAAATATCAATCCATTGAGTTCCAGCCCAGGCTTCTTCTCTCTCTTTTTAGTAAATAAGACATCCTCCTTTCTTTCTGTTCTCATGGCAGGACAAAGCTTTTCATGATGTTTCTAAGTTAAAATGGTAACTGTATTTGCTACTTCAGTGCCCTAGCTCTCAAGATCATTCTAATACAATTTATAATGTCAAAGCTGGTGTAGAACTAACAAATTACAGAAGTGAAACAAAAAGGTATATGAAAGTAATGCTATAAAGGCTGAAAACCCCTCCTTTTTCCATAGTCAGAAAGTTCAGAAAATGTAGAGGGGTTTTGCTACAGATTAATGCCTCCTACTCTAATTTTCCAGGACAGAAATTGGGAAAAAACAGCAAAACAAATATGAAAAAAGAAAGTATCTTGGACATTATGCCTGTTATTGGACTCAGTGGCATAAAAGAAGGACAAAAATATTTTTGAAATTCTGAAGATTTTAAAGATGAATCTTTTCTATTATAAAATATCACCAAGGGACATTTCAGCTGAGATTTAGTCTTTGTGTAATAGAAACAGCTCTGCAATTTTAAAATGTTAGACTAAGAAACTGTTTACTGGTTTTAAGCAGTCGCATAACTGAGGGTGTTAGATGGGAGCCTCTTTCCCCTCTTACTCTGGAAAAGTAGATGTAATGTAGGTAATAAAACACAAAGTGGATGAAAAAATAACCACCTCTCACCCAAATAAATCATTCCTAATCCAATCTGAGCCACAGAACTCTTAAGTAATTCTAGGCAAGTCACTTAAACCACAGATTTCCCAGAGGATCTCTTGTTTATAGTCTTGCACAAACTCTCTGTGGCTCAAGACAACAGAATAGTTATTGGAACCTGCTTTTCTCAAACTGAATGTTTTTCTTCTTTCTTAGCTGCTTTTTAAGTTTTTAAAGATCTGTAATTTCCTTCTGTTGTTCCTGGGCTTTTTAATCCAATCAGAGAGGAGCAGTCATTGTAGGATTAACATCTTTCCCTGCTTTTGAAGCCCAACTTTTTCCAATCTGATAGAGATATAAAATTTGTCACTGAATATGCATGCTTCAGTAGACTCATGTGTACATATTTAGTAGACTAATTCCTCCTTGACCAAAAATCATTTTAGACTTCTACTTCAAACAAACAAAAAATAAGTAAATCTGTCATATTAATTCAGAGCCCTGATCGATCCCTCAGGGAAAGGGCCAGCATTGCTTTTATTTTAGAAGCTCATAAGATGTATTTAATTTGGTTCTGTAGTTATTTGTTCAGTATGCAGTGCAAATTTTTCTGGCTGCAGACATGGGATATGGTAAACCTTTGCCTGGATAAATGTCCAACCTCTTTTAAGTTGGGGAGAAAGTTACTCTCTCATAAAGTTCACACCTGCCAGACTCAATAACTCTACAAAAATGTTCAGATGAAAATTGCTTCAAGCAATCCTAGTAGAAAGCCAGCACCTCACCCCTAGTTTAAAGTTATGATCCTTATCATAATTAATTCAATAAAGAAGTAATGTACTTCAACCTAGGCATAGAGAATAATTTTCTGTCCTGACTGGTATAAACTTTCAGCTAGGGACGTTTAAACTCTGGACCTGATCTTTTAGAGCAAATAATAAATTACAGACCTAGAGCCTGCAGATTACAGCTGAAGTTGAACCATCACAAATATGTCACTCTCAGATGAAAAGGTACACTGGGTAGGAGTGATAAAAAGTGTAATACTATTTATAAAGATAAGAAAGATGTTCTTTTACTGTCAAATTAAACATTAATAATGTTTTTGAGCTGTGAATGCATTGAAGAGTAGGAATTTCTATCTGATTCTTGTATACTGACATACCTTGCATCTTAAATTTATAATCAACATTTTTCTGCTGGTGAAACACAGAACTAATTCTCTGTCAAACAAACCAAGATGTTTGAAAGACCCAATCTCAAATGACTGAAGTATTTAACAGATTCCCTGTACTTTTGCCTGAGTTACTGCTCTGCTGTCCCAGCTTTCCCTTGCACTGCTGTCAAAGGCAGATCCTGCTGCAGAGAGGTGCTGAAACAGCCCCAGAGCACAGAGCAGCCTTTCCCTGCCTCCCATCTGAACATCTCCATTCCTTCTTCTGGAGAGGAGCATGCACTGGCCAGAGGGGCAGAGCTGGGTGAGCACAGACGGGCAGGGCTGGGTGAGCACAGACGGGCAGGGCTGGGTGAGCACAGAGGGGCAGAGGGGCAGAGCTGGGTGAGCACAGACGGGCAGGGCTGGGTGAGCACAGAGGGGCAGAGCTGGGTGAGCACAGAGGAGCAGGGCTGGGTGAGCATAGAGGGGCAGAGCTGGGTGAGCATAGAGGGGCAGAGCTCAGTGAGCACACAGGGGCAGGGCTGGGTGAGCACAGAGGGGCAGGGCTGGGTGAGCACAGAGGGGCAGAGCTCAGTGAGCACACAGGGGCAGAGCTGGGTGAGCGCACAGGGGCAGGGCTGGGTGAGCACAGAGGGGCAGGGCTGGGTGAGCACAGAGGGGCAGAGCTCAGTGAGCACACAGGGGCAGAGCTGGGTGAGCACAGAGGGGCAGAGCTGGGTGAGCAGAGAGGGGCAGAGCTGGATGAGCACACAGGGGCAGAGCTGGGGGAGCACAGAGGGGCAGAAGGGCAGAGCTGGGTGAGCACAGAGGGGCAGAGCTCAGTGAGCACACAGGGGCAGAGCTGGGTGAGCCCAGAGGGGCAGGGCTGGGTGAGCACAGAGGGGCAGAGGGGCAGGGCTGGGTGAGCACAGAGGGGCAGGGCTGGGTGAGCACAGAGGGGCAGAGCTGGGTGAGCACACCCCACACATCCTGCCCTGTGCTCACTGCTGTTTCCACACGTGCATTTAGCAGCAAGGAGGCAGAGGCTGGGCTTGGACACTCACCTGAGTGGTCTTGGCTGATTTTCTGGGATGTATTAAAGCAGACGGCCATTTGTCTGAACAGCACATATGCCATGGTAAAGCTGAGTGTGTACTTCTTTAAATGTTAGCTTTTATTTTATCAGCTCATCTCACATTCCACCTCATTGAATTCGGTCGTGGCTGTGCTGCAGTGGGACACAACTTGCTGCAGTGTTAACAGTTCCAAAACACAGAAATTGCTTTTCCAAGACATCTTGTCCAAAACAAATATCCCCTTCTCACTAATTTAGTTTGATAGATAGATAATCTTTATGAGACATACTTAAAATACACATACTACTTTAATCCCATGTAAGAAATGTATTTTTATCCCAGTATGCAAGGATTTGTTTGCTGTTTCTACTGTTTGTCCTTACTGTTACCTGTATCTATTTATATTTCATTCTCTCAGTTCTTATTATATAGAGATTAACCATCTCTCTACCTTTAAAATAATGAGAGGTGCATATTGCAGAACTACTAGGAAGCGTTTTTGACCCAAGATTTCAATTACATTCAAGCACAGACACATTATAAATTACAACTGCATATGTGGTTGCAACAAGATAATATGTGTGGTACTCTGACTTGCGAATGGTCACTGAGGTGAAAAATTCCAGTGACAAGGAGGATTCATTTTGGTTTACTGAATGAGGGAGAGTTTGTGGCATTTTAACTCATAAAAGACTCTCTTAATCATATCATTATATTAAAGCAAGAAAAAAGGAAACAAAAAATCTTTAAAAGATGCTTTGAGTAGAATTTAAATTAAATATATTTTCACAGAGATTTTCTGACTCACAGCTGTTGCTCTGGGTTTGACAGGATAAAACAAAAGCACATTATTAAGCTTTAAGAGCACTTCTCGCTTCAATTCTCTATTGCTGGCAGTTGTGTTTCAGGTTACCTTTCCTCCACTGAGTAGCCTTTACACTGTGTGAGTAGTTTCTACCATAGGAATTACAACTCTCAGGCTTATTTGTGTGCATGATCAGGCTTAGATAATGTCAGTAGATGTTACTCTTTAGAAATGTATTTGTACACTTTTGCTATTTTGAAAGTAACACCGTATGAGATTTCAGGTTCTTTTACGCTAAATTACCTCCACTTTCGAAGTGTCTTAAATAAATTCAAGCTCACATATGTGTACATACAACCACATCTTCTACAAATTTGGCCTGCAATTAAAACCTTGAGAGCAGCTCAACTGATTGATCAGTTATTTACAGCGTGCACAAACCCAGAGCTGGAGGAAGTAAGTCAACACACCAGAGATTGGTTGCTGTTACAACAAATCCCTTTTTGCCAGAATGTTTGACCAACACTTGCAACCCTGCACCCCCACCCCCTTAGAGTCCCCCTTGGATTGATTAAATTGGCTCAAGATGACACCAATAATTGGCTCAAGATGCCGCTTCGACAGACCCAATGATCCATATCTTTGCATTCCCTAAAATCAGGCCTTTCAGCTCTGTGTTAGATTTAGGATGGTTTACATTGGCTCTGTCACAAACATTTTAATAAAGTCCCAGAGAAACCTCAAACTGGTGACATCATTGGATGGTGTTAAAAAAAAGTTCCACTTTGCTGGTTAGTTGTTAGCCTTTATAATCCGATCAGAACCCTTTTTTCCACTATATTTTGTCATTCCTTTATAACTCTCTGCAATTAGGACCAGGGTATTAAAAAGCAAAAAAAAAAAAAAAATTAATATTAGCTATAAGGAGAAAACAATTTAAAGTATTTTGACATCAAGTAGTAAAATGAAAAAACCCAAGCTTAAACATTTACTGTAGCTTAATGGCAGCAGCTTGAAACTGTTGGGTGTATTATTTCTGAAATATTAGATTAATTAATTACAATGAAACTATTGGCTGTTCTCATGAGACTGTTGTATAAAATAAATAATGTCATCAAGCTCACTGGAAAGGCTAATGCTCATTTAAGTACTTTTAGAAAATAAGTTGCAAATTCTTCAGCGTGTCCCAAGACTGTGTGTGTGCCTGGTTCAGAGAGCAGGGCCTGACTCTCCTGTAGTTTATGGGCATAGAGAGGCAGAGATATCCCACCTCCATCCCAGGAGCAATGCCAGTCTGAGGCCTGGGGCTGCTCAGAACCATTCCCAAGCCAGTTGTCTGTATTTCCTGCATGCACAGATTTTTAACAATTAGCGCTTTCCTCGTTAATTCCCATCCACCTCAAGAACGGAGTTGCTGTGGAGCTGCAGCACGCAGCGTTCCTGTTATCTGATACCCAGGCTCCCTGAGCTCTCCAGCTCTTTGAGTTTAAACAGATGACAGTCCTTGTGTCATCAGATGTTATTACTTAATTACTTCTAGCAGTGGACTTTGTATAAAAAGGATACTCTGAGTATTTTTTTCCACAACACGCTGGAAAATTTGACGTGCTTTTCCTTTTTGAACTCAAAGGCTGATTTCACGTCCCGAATTTCCATACAATTGTCCTTAAAAATATGAAAATCCCAAGTAAATGAGAACTGAAGTCTACACCCAGTTTAAAGCACAGGAACAGCGTGCCTTGTTGTGGTGCCAGGGTTTCCTGTGAAATCTTATTTATAAAGAAGTAGCACCCTGACCCTAGAGCACAGTGATGCTAAAAGCTGTGCTGATTTGAGGGTGCTGCTCCAAGCCCTCATCCCAAAGGCTGTGCTGATTTGGGGGTGATGCTCTGAGCTCTCATCCCAAAGGCTGTGCTGATTTGGGGGTGATGCTCTGAGCTCTCATCCCAAAGGCTGTGCTGATTTGGGGGTGATGCTCTGAGCTCTCATCCCAAAGGCTGTGCTGATTTGGGGGTGATGCTCTGAGCTCTCATCCCAAAGGCTGTGCTGATTTGGGGGTGATGCTCTGAGCTCTCATCCCAAAGGCTGTGCTGATTTGGGGGTGATGCTCTGAGCTCTCATCCCAAAGGCTGTGCTGATTTGGGGGTGATGCTCTGAGCTCTCATCCCAAAGGCTGTGCTGATTTGGGGGTGATGCTCTGAGCTCTCATCCCAAAGGCTGTGCTGATTTGGGGGTGATGCTCTGAGCTCTCATCCCAAAGGCTGTGCTGATTTGGGGGTGATGCTCTGAGCTCTCATCCCAAAGGCTGTGCTGATTTGGGGGTGATGCTCTGAGCTCTCATCCCAAAGGCTGTGCTGATTTGGGGGTGATGCTCTGAGCTCTCATCCCAAAGGCTGTGCTGATTTGGGGGTGATGCTCTGAGCTCTCATCCCAAAGGCTGTGCTGATTTGGGGGTGATGCTCTGAGCTCTCATCCCAAAGGCTGTGCTGATTTGGGGGTGATGCTCTGAGCTCTCATCCCAAAGGCTGTGCTGATTTGGAAGTGATGCTCCAAGCTCCCATCCCACCCTCCATAACCAGAACCCAAACCAGAGCAGGGCAGCAGAAGAGGGAGCAAAGGGACAGGAAATTACTGCTTGAAGGTCAGCAGCAGAGGCAGCATCTGGACCCTGGGCTCTCCTCTTTATGGTGGGCCATCATCAGCAAATTTCCTGCCCTGCATCTGCCAGGACTGGCTGTCCCTCCCACAGGCCAGGGGACACTCAGAGGGTCACAGGCACAGAGAGGAGCCCACAGGCACTCCCTGAGCTGCTTCCTCCTCCCAGTTCCTTCACACACAAGGTGCTGCAGAGCAGCAGGTCTGGGGTTTGCCTTGCTCCATCCTAAAGCAAACCCTATGTCCAGATGCTTGGCTGGTGGTCAGCACATTCTCATCCTCAGTTTCCACTCCTCACCCAGCACATCCTCATCCTCAGTTTCCACTCCTCACCCAGCACATTCTCATCCTCAATTTCCACTCCTCACTGAGGAAAAGGCAGCCTGCCTGATTCCTGCAGCCACTGTGAGCTCGTTTCAAAAGCCAATCACAAAGAAAAGGGCTTTCCTATCAAAAGACAGGAATATTTACTTTTAACACGTTAGTTAAAAACTCGATGGCATGCTTTACTCATCTAAAAAATAAACTGGATTTCAAAACTAAATCAGCTTACTCAACCAGTGTAAGACCATAATGATACAGTTACACAAATATTAGGGAATTATAATGGCTTTTTCATTCTGTTCTTTTCCAGCATTCTTTACAACACTGAGGTAAAATACTTTTTAAAAAACCTATTTTCTAGAAATATTTCTAGTAAATCTGAAAAACCTTACTCTTTTCTTCTTTTGGTTTTGGTGCACTTTTTTTTTCTTGGTAAGAAAAAACACACCAGGATAACTGCAAGCATATTTCCAAAATAAAACAAAAAAGGTGATTTTCCAGGTTTCAATGTGTAACAGCTTTTTAAATTATCCAATACGCTGCCTTGATTCTGTACAAATGTTCCCTTCCTTCAAAGAGACAAAAAAGCATGTACTGCCAGATCTGATTGTGTGTCGAGAGTGGATCTGATCCCCTTGTCACTAAGGTTACTAATCAAATTTCCATCCAATATGCTCATGCAGGATTTCCTGATCAAACACTTAAATCTGCCCCCTCTGCACCCCCATTAGCTAACATGTTTTATATGTAGCGGGGTCATCAAAAGTGTAATTCCCCTAAAGAAACCTAATCCTGCCCCTTGTCAACCAGCAGATAGCTAATAACTCTCTCTATCCTACACTTTTTGAACATCAAGAGCATACCAGAAATTAAAATCTTATTTTAATCTCACAGCAAATGCTCAAAACAAAGGTACTGCATACGTGCATTACATGTATTTAAAAACCATCAGGTGAAGAAACAAGGAAGTTTCAAGTAAGATTACCTGGGAGTGTGCCAGAAAAACACCAAGTAGGTTTTTTCCTTCTGTTTGGGCTGGGTAAGTGCCCTGCAGAACAGCCCAAAATGAGGGTCCACATGGGTAGTTTCACTAGTGGGGGAAGTGACTCTTGGGGGGATCTGTTCCCGCTCACGACCCCCGTGCTCACCCCACACTTCCCTGTCCTGCCTGCATTCCTGACTTTCTGCTCTCAACACTCACGAGATGTGCTAGCACTGCTTTTCTTTCATATGAGGGAAAAAACCCCAACCTAAAGCAAAACCAAAAACTCTCAAATCAATTTCACTGCGAACAAGATTCAGTCCTGTTAGGGAAGGTGGTTTTCTTCTCAAGACCACCTTTTAAATTTTTAATAATAAAATCAAACCTTGAAGACTTGGTTCGAGAATTTTCCTCTTGTTAGTTCTTTTTTAACAGGTTGAATGAGAATTTGCACAAAAGAAATAGAACTTCCATGATGATCCTTTTGGAAGCCTGTGTGTGGGTGCATTTTTTTCCTTTCTCTGTTTCTTTCTGAGCAATGGTCACAATCAGAGTAGAAGAAGTGGGTCAGGAAATTTAACCTGACTGGTCGAACTCTGGGCTGAATCTGTAAGGTCTGCAAGGCCTGGCTTTGTCAGAGCTCTGTGGATTACATACATCTGAGTGGCAAAACAGATTTAAAATGCTGTCCATTTCAACTTAACATTTGCCCCAGACATTGCTGAATTTCCATGAACACCAACCCCACTGCCTCAGCTTTTGCAGCCACCACCGCTGGTATCCAAATGAAATTGTTAATTGCACGTGTGGGAGTTAATTTTTTTCTCTGACACGTTGTCATTTAAGAAATTTTTAATTTGTGAGGAGAACAAGTGCAATGTAATCCTGGTGCGTTCAGTTTTAGTTAGTGCTATTTTATGAAGCCAGATGCTGACAGATCTGAATAATACTTTGTGTGGAATTCTGTGGGACACTTTCGAAATATTTTAAGCGTAACTGAATCGTTTCAACTACTGTATATGGTAAGAAAATGTATTTTAAGCATATAAATACAATTTTGAAAAATGTCTGTTAAGTTTCAGGATTTTATTGATTTTAAAATGACTTACTGAATAGAGCTAAAGAGAGAGTGGGAAGGGGTGATTTAATTTATTTCATGTTTTTATGTACAATATATCTAGTGGAAAACAAGCGGATAGCTTTTGCTTTAACTAGAACAAAATTTAATATGACAGTGTATGGGAAAAATGAAACAACAAAACTAGTGCTTTAAAAAAGAAAATACCTGTTATGCTGAAAACTAATTTTCTTTTTCCAAACAAGATTTTTTAAGATTCTTTCTCTGATATCTCAGAATTCTTTCTCTGATATGCATTTTTTTAAACACTGAAATAATAATAGTAATTTTCTAGGTGTTGTCCGAAGATGTTTAAATGAACTGCTAAGATTTTAGTTCCAGAAACTTAAGAAAGGATTCAGAAGAACTGTTCTATTAGAACAAAGTAAAAAGCAAGAAAATAAAGTGGACACTGTAAATTCTTATTTCTATATGTAGAAAAATAATTTGTTTTCTTGTCAACTGGTAATTTTCAATTAGTGTCCTAGCCTGAAATCTTTCATTTGATACGAATAATACTCTAATTCAATATCTACTGTCATCTTCAGCTTCTTTTTTGTTACCAGCACATTAATACACTTCAAAGTTTGAGAAGGAAAGAACTGAGTAACTTTCCAAACAGTAACGTGAGTCTTAACGAGAGATTTCAAATGAAAACAGGGATGAGTTGTGCAAACGCAGCTGATATTGCATCACACTCTCAAATCTTCTCCAAATTAGCTCTGTGTCAGAGGATTGTGCTGGGAGAATGGGTTCTTGTGAAAATGTGTCAGATTAGAAAACGTTACAATAATATCAGTTACTGCAAAATCATTAATTTTCATTGCAGTGAGCAAAGATTTTAAGTTCTTTTTTTGGTTGTTTCATTTTAAAGCTGTAGCTCAATTTGATGTATTACTTTTAAGAATTTCTGTCCCGATTTTTTCCAACACAAAGCGTTTTCTGATTTTAGTGACCATGAGCTATAGATATAAGCAGACCTTGCCCAAGTGCAGACACTTTGAGTGCTCGCAGAAGGATCGGCTCCTTCATATGAGCTGTGTTAGAATTTCTGAAGTGATTCAAGTTTCTGCACAGGGATGGAGAAGGATGCCAGGCAAACATTGCATGTCTGTAACTGAATGAAAATACAACAGAGGAAAGCATCACAGACATTTGACAGAACAAATTACAACTCTTTGGGGTGTTCCTGCTCATAAACTGTTGGAAAATATCAAAAAGGTGAGTCCTCAGACTGAGTGCAAATCTTGGAATGTGATTGTGTATTTGAGAAGGCACCACTGGCCTAATGAAGCTCCGCAGTATTTAATCAGTTGCCAACACAACAAATTATAAAAATCAGCCAAAATGATGAACATTTGCAAGAACTCAGTTGTAACTCAGCTAGAGAACAGACCTAAAAGGTGCAGAACAAAACCTCTCACCAGGGGTTTGTGTGACGTGTTGTATATGGCTCAGCACTGCAGTGACTGAACTGAGGACCAGGAATATGACTTGGATGTAATTGATACACACAGAGAGAGTATCAAATTCATATTAGAAAAGTTGGGTGTACATATGTATGTCTGGCTTACGTTTTTATGTTTCTATAGATGAGTTTCATAGGAGAAGAATGAATTTTAGTTTATAGATGCAGCCTTTTAAATTATGTTGCAATAACAAAAACATAGTAGTGCAATATAATTATAGAAAATATATAATTTCAATGATCTTCAGGAAAGCTCTCTGTGGTTATGCCCCACTCAGCTGATATCATTGCTGAGAGAAAAGGCAAGGTTCACATTTCTGTCTGAACATCACAGCCATTTTTCTCATTTGAGCTACTTTTCCCGTTATTTCTCTGTTAGTTTTGCTGTGGCCATCCCTCTGCATGCCCAGGTCAGTGTTCAGGGTTTCTGTGTGCCAGCCTCGTGTTGGGCTGTGTGACTGAGCCCCACGCACGGAGGTGGCTGCTGCAGTCAGACAGGAGCTGTTAGTGACTGAAACTGAGAGGCAAAAGCCAAAGCTGAGCCTTCCTAACACGAAAGCCTTCATGTGACAGACAGACAGACAGCCTGTGCTGCTTTTTGTCTCTCTGTTAAATGCAGAATCCCCTTTTCCATCCCGGGTGGGTCCCACTGAATCCCATGCTGTCCCCGGGGAGGTGTGCCCTGCTCCAGGCAGCAGGGACACTCATCACCACAAAGCACAGCAGGAAAAGATCACTTTTACTTCTCTCTAAGCCTTTTCTGCTCTGCCCACCTTGGTCTTTTCAAAAAAATAGAATCTCCAAACCCCTAAGTATTTAATGTACCTGTAACTCATCCTCACAGGCAGAGCAACGAGCATTTATTCAGAAGGGCCATCTGGTTAAATGAAACTCAACCCAACTGTCAGGCTGCCTGAAAATTGAACTCAGAATTTTCTACTGCACCCTGAAGTGAAATAGCAGTTGCAGCCCCTGACTTTTCTGGTGGTGCTGCTGTGTACATTTGTTCATTATTGGAGATTTCCATATCCAGAAAAACCTCCTCCTGGCAGAGGGCAGAAAGAGCAGGAGGACCAGACTGTAGCTTTGTGTGTCATGGGAAACACTTTTTCTTTGAAAGAGAACAGAGGCTGTGAAAAAAAGGTGGCACTTAACAAGCACTTGCATGTTTCAAAATTCCTTGCTCTCTCCCCTTGCACATCAAACAGAGTACACGTGTTTCAAACCCTCCTTCTTCACACCCACAGGTACCTCAGGCTGAAAAATAGGCTTAAAATGCAAATGTTCAAGAGTAAAATGGAAAATGGTAAAATGCAAAGATTTCTTGGGAAAGCTGTGAATAACTCCGTGTCACAGTTCTATATCTCCTACTCCAGGCCAAAAGGTAAATATTTTCTATTTGTTGGTTATGCTTAAAGAACTAAAGGCTTCATACCAGAAGTCTCACACGTTTGGTTTGGACAGGAATATTTTGATTGTGAAGAGGGAGGTTTTGGTGCTCTCTGTTAATTGTTTAAAAACAGGTAGGTGGTAGAGTCAGTAGAGAAATTTTCAAAGGAAATTTTCTTCTTTAAACAAGCTTTCCTTTATTTTCTACTTGTCTTGCCCACTGCAAACGAGAGGATTTATAATAGATTTTTCTTTTCTTGTTTGGCTGTATCTTGATCAGAAATAGCTGCCTGGCTAATAAACTTTGTATAAAATTAAAAAAAACCAAAAAACCATCTTTAAGAATTCTCTTATTTCATGTTTAAGGAAACAGACAATTTTGTTGGTGTTTGTGGAGTGAGAATTTGAACATATTTGCCTAGATATTTTCCTCAAAATTTATAAAAACCAAAAATTACCAAATTACAAATCCAGAAGAAAAAAGAGAGAAACCTAATCCTGGAATCTCTAATCAAAGAATAACTTTTTTTTTGCATAACGACACTTTGGCTTCAGGGAAATAATAATTTATGTTTTGTCAATTACTGCGTTTTCCCCACATTTGCTTTTTTAATGGTTGAAATTAAATTAGTCAAATTAGACATTCTGTTACTCTGTAAGAAACAAGGTAGAAAGCAGTCTAGCTTCAGTTACAAAATACACAACCAAATCTACTTGTTCTGCCTCATGTCATAAACATGGCCACAGGGCACTTCGAATGGGCTCTGTGTTAAAAAGAAAAAATAGTAGAAATACTGAGAAACGTGAGTCTGGAAAAATAATAATAATGTTCATGTTCCTTCTCAATGGGACTTTCATCGAAGTAAAATCTGTGAATTTCAGCCTCTGCTGCAGTCCTGCAGCATGTGAACATTCAGAGCAAACTGAAAACTCTGATCTAAAATACAATTATCAGAAAAGCTAAATTGAAATTAAAATGAAATGAGCAGCATGGCTAATGAGAAATTGCACGTTCCCTTCAGCACACGCCGCCAGCACAGTGTCAGGGCAATGCAATAAAGAGGAGTTTCCACTGGAAAATTTGCCATGAAGCAAGAGGCACTCATGAAACTTAACACCATTTTTCAATGATTGGCAGGAATCATCTCTTGGAGAAGGACAGAAGGAGGCAGTTAAATATCTGCCTCTGAAAACGAAATCTGAATTTGCTGAAGCTCATTGCCTGGAGTGGGGCAGTCACGGGGTGGCTCCAGTTCTCTGTAGTGCACAGTGCAACACCTCAGCCTCACAGGTAGGCAGGGAAATTGCTGTGATTCTTTCACTGGCAGCCGCTGGACACTGAGCTTTGCAATGGGACTCACTGTGCACTCCTGTTACCAAAAGCACTAAATCACTTCATATTGATCCAATTTCAAGCGTTTGCACAGACTGCTGCACGTGTGTTATGTGCAACACGAACACATTGCGCACAGGATGTGGGAGTTTTGCCAAATGTGCTTTCCTGCCAAAAACTCTGACCCAGCAGTGGCAGAATGGAAATGAATAAACAAGTTACTGAAGAGAATTATTAATGTATGTGCTGCAGCTTCACTTCCAGTCCACGTTCCCTGAGTTTGACAGACAGAGAAGTTTAGCTCGTTGCCCTAGAAAGCCAATGTGCAACAAGCAGTGATCCTGTCACCAGTGCCCAGGGATGCTGCACACACACAGCAACTCTTTTTGGTAATGCTTCCATCTGTGCCAATGCTGAAATGAGCTTTAATTTCAGCATTGTAACTTCCCAGCTGCACTGCAAGTGTGATGTAGGGACATGCCCAGGTCACCAGAGGTGCTGAGGTGCTGTGCAATGAGGGGTGCCACACACCTGAGGCGCACCCACCTGAAGAAAAGGGATTTATATCATTATTTCTGCAGTAGCTGCTTAGCAGGATCCCAGCTACAAAGCATTCCAAAGAGAGAACACTGCTGCCTGTGCAGTGCAGGAACTGCTCAAGCTGACAAAAGCTTGATCCACACAGCACCAGCCCCCAGGAATCATTACTGTGCTTCCTTTAGTTCCCACTGTAGACAAGCTCTTACTCAATGAAGTCCAGGGGTCTCTTCTCTGTCTCTCATTTCACAGTCAGGGAGGTCCTTTCAATCTCTTCCACGAGCTGAGTGCCAAAGAAGGGCTCAGCCATCTGCTAAAATGTGTGGTTCAGCCATCACTCCCTGCTTTCTGCTTTTCAAAAAGGATTTGGGAGAAAGAAGGGCAGTGGAATAAGAACAGATTGGAAAGGAGCAGATGAGAACAGAACAATCACTGAGCAGTTCTAGGAGGAAAGTATTTCAGGAGAGGGAACACCTGAGGTGTATTACTCTCTGAAACAAGTCAGATGAATGATTTTTAAATGGTATTTATAGTCAAAGAGAAGAAAGAAGAAGAAAAGCTGTCTGCCAATAGACACACACTGAATTCCTCAGTGTAGGGGCTGCAAACCTTCTCCAGTGGATGGACAGGGGGCCAAATCCCAGAACACTGGGTGTGAATGCCCTGATTAGGACAACTTGATAATCCAGCCTTGCGAGAGGTTGGAGCCTTTTCCAAGCCTGCTCTGAAAACAGAGTCTGAAGTACAAGAAAAAAGTGGTAAGCACAGAGAGGAGCGATTCTGACTGAGAAATGATCCTGCCCAGTCCTGGGAAATGGACCTTGGCAGTTCTAACACACATTACAGCAGCATCTTTCTAACAGCTAGGAAAATCTATTTATCTACCAATCCTGGGAAATGGATGTTGTCAGTTCTAACACACATTACAGCAGTGTCTTTCTAACAGCTATGAAAATCCATTTATTATTAGGTGTAGCCACAAAGAAACATGCAAATATCTTCCATGTGCCTATATTAAATACTATTTATTGATTTTTTTTTCATTTAAGGTTTTGGTTTTGTTTTACGGCAGCTAACAGTGTATTTTTCTTTTTAAAATGAGAACCACACCAAACAGAGTCATGCTGACCATCAAAAACAATTTGCATATGCTATAAAACAGCAGAAATCCTTTTCTTGATTAATCATAATATTGTAGGTTTTTGCCTAAAAATAGCTCAACATACCCAGAAGTCAGAAAAAATCTGAAAAAAAAGAAAGTATGGAAAAAAGGCATGCATATATCTCTATATCTATTGTTCTATTTATCTATCTATCTGCCTCCCCATAACCAGTTAGGAAATACAGCAGGTATTTAAAACCAATTATCTATTAGAAAGCCAAACATTCATAATTCAGTAGAAAAGTCCAAAATGGATAATTGTTATGGGACCATACAACAGTATTTGATCAACTGCATTATCTCAAATAACACCATCCTGAGACTTTTTAAAGAACATTTATCTGGTCAGTAGCACCTTAGGTCAAGCCCTGCAAAAGCACCAGGTTGCTAAAGGGCTCATCCCATTCTGAGACCAAGAAGTTCTTGTAACCTGAGATATGTTCCTGCTTAATTCCTTACCAGGAACATTTCTGTGAAATACCAGAACTGGGTTGGCTCAGTTCCCCACGCTGCCTCATCTGCTCAGGAGATGTTGAAATGTATTTTATAGGTAAATTGCACACCACACAGAGCAGCAGCAACTCACTCATGTTCTTTCTGGTCTCTAACTGCTCTGCTGATGTTTCTTTCACACTTTAGCTGTGGGACCAGGACCAGGGAACACTTTACTCATAGTGATTATGAGCAATGAATAATGAATGCACTGCTCCTAAAAATAATTAGCATTTCTTGTAGCAAATGAGAGATCTGCTATCGATCTCAGCAAAGCCTGTCTCTGCCTCTCTTCAGCCTCACTCTGCACTTCTGGCTGAATATCTGATTGACTGATGCTCCATGTCCCTCCCCACTGGTATTTCATAGTAGAAGAAAGAAACACAGATTTTCAAACTAAGAGTATGCAAATGAGAACAGCTTTGCCTCGGTCTGCTCAGATTTCTCAGGCCTCCTTTTTTTTGTGGCAGCCTGTAGTTTTGTTTTTTTTCTGGGGAGTGTAAAGCTGCAAAACCTCATTGCAGAGCTATTGCACTAAAAACAAATACTGTGGCAATTGAGATAGCAATTCTGGCAACAATCTCTCCTGCCCCATTAAGTGCAGAATTAAGCACTTTGTGCTGCAAGTGGGACAGGCCTTCAAACGGGCAGATGGCAGAGAACCAAAATTGTTCTTTCCTGCTTGACAAATTGTTTGCTTATACAGGCATAAGATGTTATGCTGGAAGCTCTTTAATGGTAGTGTTGAACAAGTGTCTGCTGCTCATCAAAGGCTGAGAGAGTCTGCGTTCCACACTGGGAAAAAAGCATTTGAATGTATTCTTTGGTAGAACAGATAGGGACACTTCCAGTTCTGTAAGCTGTGGTTCTGAGAAAGGATTCACCCACAAAGAAGCCTGTGGTATTCCAGAGGATCTCTCAGGTGCATTCAGACAGGCTGAATTGCACTTCCACTTCCGCCTTGGGAAGTGTTTCAGTCATTGTGGTTGACAATATCCAGATTCTCTGATAATCCCCTTCCATACCATGTTCAGGTAAGCTTTGTGCACAATCTTAAAACGTCCTAGCAGAAACCAGTAAACCAATGAAAATACACATCCCTACTCCATCTAGGAGATTTTTGTTTCAGCTCTTACAGACATGATGAAACTTGTAATTATTTAATGAATTTAGCCTATACATTTCTTTACTGAGGCAGCCAATATTTATATAATTGCTGAAGTAGTATTCGTATCAGTCACACAGAAGAACAAGGGGATGTTTCCACAAACTGATATTTCAAATGGCCTAGAACCTGCATTGCCACTGCTAATAATCATGGGATTTCACTCTGGCAATTCAATATAAGCATAAAAGACCCTCTTTCTCTGAATTAAGGCTTATATATTGACATGAACCCTCTAGAGAAGTGCTCCTGTGACTAAATAAGCACACACAGCGTTAGAAGCTGTTTACACATTTAGTGAGTTGCTGATATGTGTTTATTTTGGGGTGGAATTCTAGACTGCACAGCTCACAAGACAGAGAAGCAGAGGATGAAAAGGCTCAGCTGAATTAGCCCCATTTGCTCAGCTGAATTAGCAAACAAGAATTTGCTTGAATTAAATGCAGCTCATGACAGACATGCTTAAATTTTTTGTAAATGTTAGAATAAATTCTGCTATAAAAAGTTAGATTTATATCATTATTGAAAATAACCTCAGTGAGGATTGAATTTGATTGAAAATACATGAGTATCGTTTCAATAGTCACCCCATCCATGAGAGTGGGAGTAAGAAAATGATTGGTGTAACGTAAGTCCCAGTTGTGAAGATACTTTAAGTCTTCAGGCCACTTGTGGTTGTCTATGTGGATGGAAAGTGACTTTAACACCTGGCTCCCAACACTGCTGAGAAATGTGGTCCAGGAAGATCTCACTGTCACAGAGCAGCCAGCTGTGTTTGGCTGAATCTGAGTTTGTAGTTGAAATCTAAGCTGTTTGTTTGGAAAAAGGTCTTTAGAAAAGGCAGAACTTTTAAGAGAGTTTGGTGGACAGCAATGTTCAGTCTATCTGATCAGAGACAGCCACAATCCAAATATTTAAACTTTTGATTGTTTGCAGTATAAGAGGCATGGGAGGCCTATGAAGAAGAAAAAAGTCTAAACTCCTCTCTGGAAATCCTACATTAACATCAGACTGTGGGATGAGGAAAGACCTGTAATCTTTACCATACCCCATGCAGATAGAGAAGTTAAGGTGTGCATGGGCTTCATTTAGTCAATAGGAAAGGATTGCAAAATATTTGGTTTTTTCACTTTAAAAGGATATAAGAAAATCTCATACCAAAGGCTGCTGGTGGGAAAAAACAGATCCAGAAGTGCACACGCTTTCCCAGTTTTCTGAAGCCAAGAAGTAACAACATATTTCCTGGTCCAGCCCCTAAACAGCACCAGCATCAGCATGGGATCCTGTTCAAAAAGGTTCTTGGAGTCCAACAAACACGAAAGTGATGATTTCCCTCACCCCAGCAGAGCAGTCCATTTCAGACTCTTCAATGCAGACATCACATAAATTCTGAGAACATCAAAATGGAATTCTCTGTGCACTGTTATGAAATGTGAGACTAGCAACAGGGAAGTGTTACATTTTTGTTGTGCAGTGCTTAAGTGAATGTTTATGAAATAAATCCTGGAGTTTCTACTGTCACATGTCTGTGTACGGCTTGTCTTTTCATAAGGTTTCTTGCCTGAGATTTGTGACAAACTGTGCCTCTGATGCCACTTTAGGCATAAACATTAGTATTTTTATTCAATTGCTTTCATTGCTTCTCCCCCACATCTGCTGGAATGTGTTCATGGACTCATGGCTGTATAGTAATGAAAGGTCTTAAAATTCTGTTAAATTGTTTTTAACACTTTTGCTGTCAGCATAATTGCAGCTGCATACCTGTGCAGCATTCACTGCTGTATTAAGGAGTGCTCTGTATCCACACACTGAGACAAGTTTCTTTATCAGAAATGTGGGGGGGTTATAGATTTTTAAAATGCGGAGAAATATCCTTCCTCCACAAATATCCCAAGTTTACTCCTTAGCCAGAAGAGGTTTGGAAATGAAGCAATCATAATCAGACATTTTCAGTCTCCAGTTCCTCTCACCTGAGGCAGGTCCATGGAGCAGATGAACTTCTCTGGCCATTTCTCTGCTGATCTCCTACTGATTGCAGGAAAACCCCAGACATAAAAAGGAAGCACAGCCAAATGGATCAGCCACCCACACGCCCCATTCCCACATCCTCACACTGCTCAGATGAGCCCCACTGCCACATCACTAATTCCATCTGTCCTTGAGGTGCAGAACTCTGCCTGAGATGGATGTGGAGCTCAGCCAGTGCTCATAGCCCAGAGAGGCTCAGGGGCACAGTCTGAGGGTGCATTCACACATTATTGCAGAACAGGCCTTGAGATGCCCAAAGTTCGACTCTCAGCACCTGTCCTGGCTTGGGCAGAGGCTTTGGGACAGCAAAGTCTGAGATTATAATACTGATATTTTTTTAAAGTGCTACAAGTATATGCAATTGGTCCCCATCCCTGAAGGATTTAAGATCAGATTCAGTCCTGCTGAAATTTTTTGTAGTCATTGCATTAATTACAACAGGATTGGGAGGGGGGACGACACCAGAAAACCATCCAAGACATTAGTTTTGTACTTTTTATGTACTAACATGTACATGTAAAAATCCATGTCTGAAAGAGCTTTACACGATTTAAAAATCTATACCCTCTGCAGCCCTTCCAGTCTGTGCTTCTTTACACTAGGTATTGCACAGATTTAGAATTAAGACCTAGAAAAAATTCAAAAGAGGAAAATTGAAAAAAAAAATCTGGAGAGAATGGCTCCACATCCCAAAGCAGTCGGTGTGGTCTTTGCTGTCAGAGAAGGCATTGCAGATACAAACATGCAGCCCAACACAATTTCTGAATTGCATGTTCCTGTGAATGCCTTTTAAAATACACATTGAAGAGCCACTTGGAATGATTCTCTTTTTCGCTTTGACAATAACTTTGCAAACAGGGGAAAGAAGTATCCATAACTAATTGTATTGCTAATTGTTCAGTGTCCAGCTATTTATTGCCCTTTGTTTCAGATCTAGTTAACTGCATGTTTTACAAATGAGTGGGTGGATTGGATTCAAGCAAATATTTTAATGTCCTAACACAGGTCATTTTTGCTCTCTCTTTTTTAATCCTTTATCTACTATTTTTCACAAGAAAGTCTTCACAGAAAGAAGAATTTCCTTATAATGAAAAAGGTTTCTTTTATTTACTACTTATTATTTTATTCTGCATGGCAAGAACAGGAGATTTCTGTCCTCCAAGGAAGCCAGTTGGAGTTGCATATTACAGCTCATGAGGCAATTATGGCTAAGTGAAGAGGAAGCTAATAGCAATGTTATATTTGGGGTGGCTCCAAGCATGCTTTCACAGCTTTGATAGCTGACACAGAGATGGTCATTTTATGCAAGACACAATCCATTTACCCTGAGGTTCTCCTGCCAGATTTTTCACTCTGTCTCTGGTAATAAGCGAATGTATAAATGAATGTTGTTATTAAACAACAAACCCTGGTTAAATCTATGTATTCTCCAACAGAAATCACATCGTTCTTGTCCTGTGCTGGTGCCTCTGAGCCAGTGTCACCCCCAGGTCCCTGCCAGGCAGAGCTGCTCCTCCCCACACGTGCCTGGAATGCCCAGCTGAGCAGAGGGACAGCTGGGGTGCTGCCTGGAGCACCGTCCTTCCAGCCACTCTGGCAGATCTCAGTCAAACAGGATGGACTTTGAATTAGGCACATAGTGGGATCACAAAGATCTGTAACTAATAATATCTGGAAAAGTTGCAAGGCAGCAGTCCAAGCCTTGGTTCCAGGGTCATTTTCATTGGGCTGCAATCTCTCACTGCAGTGAATCTTTACATATGGTTGCCTTTACTGCTCCTACTGATCCTCTTTCCCATGCACTCACTGACCCCTGTGACTTTCTGAATAAATCTAATAGTGGGACTGTCCAAAGATATGCTTGGAAACTTGCAATCTAGTGACACCAGAGGGATATGTTTCCAAATATTGAGACAGTTATCCCTAAGGATACTTCCTATTGCAGGCCTGGCAAGTGTGGAAGCTGCTGTGGTCTTATTTTATGCTCAAAGAAATGGCCAAGAAGTGAAGGAACTGGTGCCAAAAATATGCCTTAAAAATTAGAGAATGGCAGAGCTAATAATAAATTTTTGAGCTGGTGAAAAAACAGCTGAGATTCTGTTGCTCAGTGTGTGATAGCTGGAATGCAGGTTGGTGGATACGAGAAAATTTGAAAACACACCTGAAAGATTTTTCAATGTCCACCTAAATGCAGACTCTTGGTCACCAACAGAATGGAGTTTGACAAACCAGGCGTGAGAATTTCCCTTATTTTCTACAGAAGACTAACTGTAGGGAAAAGTTATTTTAATTGATAAATATACACTTGAAGCAAAGCAGTTTTGTTCTTCTTTCTCTAATTTCTAAATTTGCTCCAAACACAAAGTGTGGTGGATCAGTAGATGGAGAGATGAAGGGAAAGAGGCACAGAGCAGGGATGTGATTTCTCATGAAGTCACAGGGAACCAGTGGCCAAGTATTTGAACTGACCAGTTATCCACGTTATCGCTTAACCAGGAACATAATTTAAACTGATTTATTATGGAAAGTTATTTTCCAAAGTTAACATCTGTGGACTTGCATGACTTTTAACACCAGTGGGGCAAAACATGTCAAACAAACTTGCAGCAAGATGTTGCAAGTTTAATAGAGTGCACTGAGAAGTGACACAGGCTGTGATGTCTAATCTGATTTTTCAGGCGACTTCAAAAACAACTTGTACAAAGACACAGAGCATTTGTCTCTGAGTTCTTGTCCTATGAAATACCACACTGGAGCCAAGAATATTAAATAATTCCTAAGAACATGTCAAAAAGGATTGAGTTTTTGTGAAGACTCATTTCTATAACTTGCAAGAACAGGAAGAGGATGAATCACTTTCTGACCAAAAATAAAGCTGAAGCTTTGCTAGAATTCCACTTGTAAAGAACTGATTTGTGTGTGGGTGCAGTCTGGGATCCCTTGGGCTGGTCAGGTGGCTCTTACCCTTCCCAGGTGTTCACCCCTGGGCCAATACCTCTGATTTTTGGTCCTAAAGTTACCGGTGAACAAGGATGTCCTCACACTGTGATGGGCAATCCTCAGCACTGAGAAACCACTGCATGACTGGGAATCCTGAAGGTGATATTTCCATAAAAATCACATGCAAATGCAACTGTGCACACTCAGTGCAACTCAGATCCCGCTCCGAGATGAAGATCACAAAAAAAGTCTGTATATGGATGCAGTATTCTCCTTAAATATAATTTAAATGGCTTTGTTTCAGAGCAGGAACATGACATTTTTCTTGTGCAAAAGTAACCTCCAGTAAACATATACCAGCTTTAGCCAGAGCCTGAGCCATTACTTATTTCTAAATTCACACCACCACCATTTTTCATGTGGTAGATCACGCTCTAAGACCATGGTCCATGTTTAAACAGGTATTCAGGCTGAGTCAGAGCTCTAGGCTTTACCTCATCACAACACTTCATAAATAAAATTTAAAAAGGAGAAATTTAATTTAAAAAAAGGAAGAAAAAAATTGATCACTGTGATGTCCATAGCACAAGAAAACATAATATTTAAGGAATATCTGGTTCTATCTGTATTTTTAGTAATTTGACATATATAGTTTGGTCTAATAAGTCCACTCTTAAATGGGCAAGCTATACTTCCTCCGAAAATCAGAAAATTGAAACTACCTTGCAGAAGTTTATGAAAAATAGAAACTGTTTTGACTCTGTTTCACAAGAAAAGAATTCATTGCACCAAGCTGTCAGTCACTAACACCGAGCCACTCAATTTTCCTGCAAAAAAATGCACAAATGGCTTTCATTATATTTAGCTGCAGCTTTAAGAAAATTTAATCAACTTAAACTGTTTAGTCTTTTTCCCTGATGAGAATCATAAAGTCAAATTCACATTTAAACCTGTTTAAACTGAAGCTCCTGTCAGCACCTCTGTTTACATTAAATCTACCGGCATGAAATGCATTAAAATAAGAATAATGATATAATGTCTTAAGTGTATAATGTTAACATAGGTCCCAGACAGAAAAGTGGGACAGACAGCCTGAACATTGTAAATTAATTTTTAATGTGTCATATTTATAGCTGTCAACTTTTCTAAATAGTTGCTCTTGTAGCTTTTACACATTCTACTTGTCCATCTGTCTCTGTTACTCAATGTCTGTCCTCTACCATCAGTATTTTGGTAGAAAATTGCTATTTCCACGTTTTCAGAGTGGGTTGGCACTCTGAAAGCTCTCCTGGTGCTTGCTTTCAGAAACATCAATAACAGTTACCCAGAATGGGAAACTCGAGATATCCCAGACCCTAAAAAGCAATGCCAGTGCTCCTCCAACTCCTCAATAGCTATGGAATCTATAAAAACCCAAGATAATAAAAAGGGAAAAACTGCTAGGAAAATACTGGAATTTGTGTCTAACCCCTCCTATTATGAGCTTCCATCTGATTAATCTCATGAATTTTCTTCCAATCAGGAATAAACCACACCAGAGATCTCAAAAACTCACTTAAAACTTGGGAGGTTTTTTGGAGCATATTTCATGCTCCATTAAAATACCATAAGATTAAAAGCCAAAGTCCAGAAAACCCTAACAACTCCAACTTCCCAAACTCCCACTGGTAGTGTTGGAGATCTTTTTTTGGGCATTCCAGTGCCATTTTCAGCTCCTGAGTCAGTGGCTGAGGCTGGCTGGAGAGCTGCACAGATATGATGGCTCTGCCCAGCAGCTCCCAGGGTTAACACAGTTTCTGCTGATGTGACTATTGCACAGTGCTGCCTCTGGGCATTGGTTAGGAACTGGGCTCGGCATATCACGCTAAGCAACCAAATGGGCTCTTTTTGCTTGAAAATTGAGGACAGAACAATGGAAATCAATTGGCCAACTACTGCATTCCAGACACGTCCAGCTTTCGCAGTGATTTTGGAAAAAAAAATTTGGAAGAGCAGGAACGCAGTTTTACATCTATATTGACAGGATCACAGCAATGCTTTCTGGAATTTGGAGCCCTGAATGCTACCAAAGCTCAGTATTTTATAAAGCTTGTGATAAATGAGGCTGTATATGAGTCATGTAGTAGACGTGCCCTTAAATAATGCTAAAGAAACCAAAAACCTATTACCTCACTTGCTGTACATAACGAGGAGGGTCAAACATCAGGATCCATGAGATAAAAGTTCATGATTCCCACACAGTCCGTTTGTGGCAGCAAAAGATGCAATCAATTCATCTATTTCCTTTCCCAATTAATCACTGGTCACAGTAGGTTTGCTGGATTTTGATGACTCCTCTGGTCTGAAATGGAATTTGTATTTCTTTCTGCAGAAGAAAAAATACACTGGCTGTGGGTAAAGGGGCTTCTGAAGCAGATAATATAAAGGAGTGACCAATAAACCTTAGTTCTGTGCCTTGATTTTTTTTCAGGTACATTTATGAGAGGTGCAATTTGAACTCCATACAGTGATACTCAGAATATCGTGAATATTCTATTAATTTCATTAATAGTCTATGAAATTTAGCAAGGCATACATTTAAAAAACTTATAACCCATAACATTGAAATTAAAGGAATCTTTGTCAAAGTCTTCGTAGTGTAGCAAATCAGGACAACATTCACACTACATTTAATAATTTCAAATTGAAAAGCAAAAGTAGGTGGGAAACTTCTGTTATATGACCATGCTTGACATTCCAGAAATCCTCCTATGTGAAATTGAGATAAAAATTTGAGTTCTTATAAATAATTTTGATTGAAACATTAGCTGTGAGAATAATTTCAAACTAAAAAGAATGCTACAGGTTTAGAAAATACTAAAATAGGCCTTTGAAAGGTTTTTCAATTGAAAATCAAATTTACAATTTATTATTTCAGATGTGTGTGTGTAGGCAGACAGATGTGGTTGTTGGTGTGTACAGGCCAGTTTAGGTCTGAACAGGGAAATTCATTCATATTTCCAACATGTGAACCTCTCCAGGAACTAAAACCAGTATGAACTGTTATTTTCTGGATACACAGTTCTCATTATCAAAGCCTGGGAAGGTACATAGTTTGTAATGAAGATTATAAAACCTCTCATATAAGAAAAATTGTGCTGAAAGTGAAACTCCCTTGGTTTTGCTTTTTGTTACAATGCCTCCAATAAACTTCTGACTGAAAATCCAAAGTTAGATCTTTGAGGCTACAGAAACTGAGTGATCAAAGAATCAGTCTCAAAAGAACTTTAGCATTGATGTTAAAGTGATGTATTTATGTCTCTAAGCTTTTATGCTTGTTTACAAATGAATCATTATGATTGGAGCTAACAAAAACTTCATTTTGCTTTCTCTAGATACCTTCTGCCAACAAATGAAGTGGAAGTAAAGCCGAAGTAAATGACACATTTGAATAATATTAAAATGCAGTAAACTTAATTCTCCAATGCCTGCAAAAGGCTTTATTACTCCTATGCTGTGTCAGTAACTCCACAGCTATGCAATCAGCCATCACACACTCATTTGATTGACAGTATTATCACTCTGATGGTTTTCTGTGCTACACATACTGTAATTTTCCTTTTTTCTCATATTTTGGCATTTATATTAGGAACTGGATTTGTCTTCCAACCCATGCTACTTTCTCCTGTCTATTGACAACACATTCTGTGGAAAATTCCTATTTTCTTACACAGCCTGCCAATCTGACCACTAATGTGCTTAAACTTTTTTCCCTGGTCTCCAACACTTCTTGTGCATGCAAAATTCCCTTCTCAATGGGACCATGTGACTCTTCAGTCAACTACTCCTGTGTAGTGGTAAACACAGAATGCCACCTCTAGAGTGTCTCTTCCCATTTTATACTCTCCTTAGGCCCTGTGAATCTTGGATTATTCTCCTGCACCCTTCAGTGGCCACCACCTGTTGGAATCCAGGGCACAGGGAAGATTTCCCTGCTTGGCCTGACAGACCCTGCTCCTCAGGAAAGCACTGTTTTGGACCTTTGTCCATGGAGAGGACTTCCCAGGCTTTGGGATGGAGTGGAGTCTGTGAGCGTGGGAAGTGGATAGTGGTGTGGTTTGTCACAGAGTGTAAAATTTAGACTTTTAGGTTTTTAGTATGGAGGTAGATGGAAGACAAAATGGAAGATTTTGGGTGTTGTCTGATCTCCTTCTTCATCTGCTCCACTTTCTGCAGTGTTAGCAGCACAGGGTGATTGGCTGGGGAAAGTCACAATGCAGGTGGTGTGTGTTAGAGAGTTAGTTAGTTATTGGTAGAAAAGTAGAAATAAAGTACATTTTTAGAGTTAATTGGACAAGATGGCTTTAAAAGACCTTGAACCTGCACATGTTGTGACCATTTTTGCTGTATTCCTCACCACGCTAAGCCTGGTGCTGGTGGCGTGGAGAAGTTTTGATAAGATAAAAAATAAACAGCAACCTGAAGACAGAAAAGGACCCAGTTTGTCTCTCAGTCCTTGCACAGAACTCTTTATAGGGGTCTCCCACGCAGGGGGCCCCCAGGGAGGATTCCTACAACCACCTTAGTGGACCAGGCTATTGCCCAAATATACATATATTTAAATACATATAAACCACTGGAACAGGAGTGATTTTGCCAATGGCCCCAGATTTACAGCTCAATGTACAAGGCACTTTGTCCCAACAGAACTACAATGAAAAGAAAGAGAGAGAGAGAGAGAGATGAAGCAGAACTTTATAGTATTGATTACTGTGACACAGCCACAATGATCAGTGGTCTGCCACAGCTTGTGCAGTGACTTCACAAACTTGCAAAAATGTCAGCAGGTTCAGCGGAGGGTTTAAAAGACAGTGAAAAGGCCCAATATTGCGGGAGATGTTTTTTCCTTTTGAACTCCCTGCTTATTTTCAAAAGAAGTAAACACTGCACACGCCACTGACTCAACCAGCTCATCCTCCACATTCCGCCACAGCATCTGCAATACAATTTTCAAGCCTGTTTTGTTCTTCCTTGCCTTGTAAATAGATATTGCTTGTAAATAGAAATGGAAAAAAGATAGCAAAGCAGTTCAGCTTTATGGAAGAGACAAGGAGGCGAGTCCATGCCACATCAGTGGGATCAGAATTCCAAAGAGGAAAGTCATGTCCCTTTTTCCTACATTATCAGTTGCTAACTCATCCCTTTTAGATTCACACAGGACTTTGGTCCAGGTTTTACGCTGCGAATCTGACCTGTCCCAACTGCAATTTAGTTATCTCTATTCAGTTGCTTTTTTTTTTTTTCCCCCCAATACAGTCTAATCTTCACTGTTTGCATTTTAATTGCCCGGCAGTGCCAAGTTGTTTTGGTTCAGTGGAACCATGGAGGCGACGTTTATCACAAGTGTTACACTGGAACCAAGTTCAGCTCTCACCAAAAAGAACTGTTACTCCCATATGTGACTTTTTGTTCTGAAAACAAGGCTACTGATTTGGCTGAAGGAAACAAAACAGCCTTTCTCACCCTGAGATAGCTGCAAGACTGTCATCTCAGCAGTGAAACAGAGGGGAGGTGCCACAGAACCAAGGATATTGTATTTCTGGAGGACCAGGTACTGACAGAGAGGCTAAATCACAGAGAAAGAAAGATGCTTCCTTTTTCAAGACTCCTTGTGGATAAAAAATTTAAAAGTAATTTTCATTCATGTGTTGGCCAGACTAAGCAAGTGTGAGAGAGATACTGGCATTTTTGAGAAGGCAAAATCAATCAGCTCTCTGATCACCCTGTGTTACCTGTCCTGTCAATGTCACTGGGTGCCATCAGCAGTTTGTCCTGCTCCTTAGACAGCACAGTCAGGCCAAAGCAGGCTCAAAGTCACCACAGCTAGTTAATCAGATATCTGGACTACTTCAATAAATGTTGAAGAGTTTACTTCAGTTTCCTCTCACCTTAAAGAAAGGGGAAATACAGCAGCTATGTGCTGACCTTTGGGGGTGCCTTCCAACCTGAGGTGTGCTGGGATTCCATGTGTGAAGAGCTGCAGGAGGGTTTGCTCAGATCAGCTGTGCTCTGCCCTGAGGTATAGGCCCAGAGCTGAGCAATTTTGGAGCTACAGGACTCCTTGATTAACATAATGATATGCAAAGATGTGTACCCATCTCTGAAAGGAACAGGGGCTCTGTTAAGCAGCAGTGAACAGTGGTTTAAAGCCAGCAGCTAAGGAACATCAGAGGAAACAATGTTGGAGGGGGATTAAAGGGAAGTAGCATGTAATTATCCCAGTTGGAACCCAGCCTAGAGCTGCATTTCAAACTGCTTTTCCTTTCTCAAGAATAATTACTATGAAAACACTTAACCAACACTGTCAAAACAGATGTCAATATTCCATTCAAAATATGTAGGAGCTTTTCATTATTAAAAGGGATCAACTGAGAACATCAGAAGTTACAGATTTTAGACATCTCTTGTCTGTCAGTTTGTCAACTGCAAGAAATAAAGGTAGTTCTCAGATCCAGCTGGTTAGAAGCAAGAGGTTAAAGTCAGCTGTGGATGAAGCAGTAATTTAAAAAATCTGAATAATGTGTGTTTGTTCCTAAACAGAGCTCTGTGGCACCACTCAAGGCCTGGCTGTGCCCTTTGACACAACTGAGGAAGCAGTGATTGTGTCACGGAGCAAACTGCTGGAGGTGAAGGAGTAGGAGACATTTTACCCCTGCCACTGACAATGTTGTGCTTGCCTGGACCACTGCTACAGACTCTGAAATCCCCAATTGTGCTGAAAACCAAAGAGATGGGAGGTCAAAAGTGAGGTGCTCAGTCTCTTTCAGCCTGGGAGTAGCTGATCATGCATACCACATTACAGACAGGAGGATTTTCTGAGAAGTTAGTGTCCTCTCAGAGTTTATAGGAACATTACAAAAGGTTTTTCATGTTCCTTTCAAGTAAAAGAGCAGCTCTGATAGCATCTACTCCTATTGAACTTTTTATTCATTCCAAACTTTCTTTTGTTCTACAGGGTTGTTTTTTTCCCTTGGCAAACACAGGGAATTTATTTGGGTACAGAAGTACATCTTGACCAAGTATTTAGCAGTTAAAATATTTCTCTCTTTGTTGGATGGAATAAAAAACCCCTCTATGGCATTTCACTATCCCAAAATTTCAGGCATAGAAGGGGAGATTTTTTTTTTTTTTGAAAAAGCAATGAGCTAAACATTAGTCACAGCAAGTAGGAAGCAAAATTTATCATAAACATCATCAGTGTCTGTGTGTCTGAAATAATAGGTAATTTTATACTTTCAAGTAACCATATGAACGACCATTTCTGACCCACCTACTGGTGGGCTGGCACACACAGAGTTATTTCTAAAGTGATAGTTCAAAAGTTAGCTCAAATTTGCACCAGTGGAAATTTCTCGCCATCAGCAGAGCTTGCCCCAGTACAAATTTGGCTTTAGAATTCTGGGTTTCTCCAGAATCGGTTTTCCAAACAGAACTAAATGAAAGAGCTGGATGCAGAGTGAACTCTTGGAAAGCTGTCTTGATTATTAAAAGCTGAAACCAGAGAAGCAGCCTTCACAATTAATGCAATACTGATCCAAAGGCAATTAATTTTAACTTTGGATGAATGAGAATGAAATTTGCCAGACTTTAAAAGCTTGCCTTTTCCCATCCTGCCTGCTCTCCTCTGTGCAACTGACACCACACAATTTGTCTCACACGAAAGCCTATATGGTTATTACAGCACATTAGGGGAAGTTTTACAGTTTGCTATCTGTGAGACAAAAGAGAACAGCTCTTCTTTGTCCTCCTCTGAATGAAATATGGCTGCTTTCAACTGCTGGGTTCTGAATTCCGTGACTCAACAAGTCCCCAGCTCATTTCAGTTCTCAAACTGCTTGCCCGTGATGAATGGATTTTAAACCTCAAACTTCCTTCCTACATCATTAGAAAGTTCCTTTTAAATTGCCAGATGGGCCAGGTATGAGTTCTGCATGCAAAAGAAGGAGCTGCCTTGCTAGAAGGAGCTGCAGGGAGCAGCAGGAGCAGCTCCTGTGGTGAGCTGGGGGCAATAATGCAGTGCCAGCAACAGCCTCACAACATCCCCAGAAATCAGCAATCCTAAACTCGACTTCAACAAGCAGGTATATTCTAGTTGCCTAAGCATAGGCTTCACTTCACACAAAAGAAAGTCATGGTTAAATTGCAGCAATTTCCCTCACCTCTGCTCCAAAACCAAGATCAGCTCTACATATCACAGCACTTTCTTCTAGGATAAATGAAATGTCTCTATTAACCTTACCTTCACCCTCTTCTGGAAAAAGGGAAAAATTATTTTAAAACATTTGATAAGCAATTTTAGGGAATCACCAAGCAGCACTACCCACAGGCATGTCAATGAATATATTTGTGTGCATTCTTAACTACCCCAAGCATACCTGAACACTTCCTAAACTTTAATCTGATGACTTAAAAAAGGAGACTCCGTAACCACTTCCTTCTGCTGTAGGATTAAAACATTCAGCAAGCCTTAATTCCTTTCAGTTCAATTCTAAGCCAGTACACTTCAGCTGTTCTGGTGAATCTGAACTTGCCAGCTTGTAGCCTTGCAATTTGCAAGATCAGGAACAGCTGGAGGCCAGACAGGCCCCAGTTCTTGAAACATGGGCACAATTCCTTCCTCTTATCAGTTTGCAAATGCATCATGCAAATGAGATAATGAAAATCAAAATAAAGGGTGAGTCAGAGCTAGTGCTAGGAAGGTTATTTTGGGTCTTCATTTTACTTAAGGGTGGCAGTTTTAAGAGGTATGCTCAATACCTGTTGATGAACCCTGACTTTTTATATACTGTTTTTTATAGAAAATTTTTTTTCTTTACACAGAATATAAATACAAGTGGTATTATTGTATTAGCCTCATATGAGATAAACATTTTATATCTTCATTTGCTTAAATAATTGTCTTTTTTTTCATTTAATTGCTGCTTTTTTCCACTCAATGAGAATAGAATTCAACTGATATTAAAGTAAAAAACTGTGTGTGGAAGAATATTATAGACCAAGTTAGCAACTCTATTCAGTGATCCTATTTTATATTGTAGTTAATTACTTCTGAAAAATGACAACTGCTTTCTTATTAGTCTTCTTACTCATGTGATTGTCAATGTTAGCAGTTACAGAAGTTTTAGAATTTTACCTGCTGTATCTAAACACTAGAAAGACATAATCATGAAAAGTTTTTACTCTAGTAGTACTGTTTGATATGCTGACATTGAGTTTACATGACCTGCCATCAAACTTGCTCTCACTGAAATCTGTGGCAGACAATGTTTAAAAGTCCACCTGGGACACGGGATACTTACGTTGTATCCAGACTGAAAATGTGGGAGTCAGTTATTTAACTTAATCACAGTATAAGATCTTCCTTGTTTAATCCCTCTTACGAACTGCTGAACTAACTAAAATTAAAAAGAATGAAAATACAAATCTTGACCAAGTAGTACTGACAAATTCAGTTACCAAATACTTAAGTACTTAAGGGAATGTTACAGGGAGTAAATATTAGGCAGGATTTCACTCTTCTCAGTTATCTGCTGAGGACTGTTCTCAGTACATTTGGTTCTGCAGTTGGCTCCTCTGCAGCCACAGAGATAGCAGTTAATTGCTTCCCTTGATTAGAATTCACAGCTGCATCTACAGCAAGAAGGCTCCCGAAATTAACTGAGCTATCAATCAGCAGAATAATTTGCCTGAGTGAAAAGCAACTGGTCAGCTGTGCACTTATCAACAAAAGCAGCAAAGTTTCTCTGGGAAAACTCCTTATGTTTCATAAAACAATCATATGCTTCTCTCCAGCCTTAAACATCAATATAAATCATTGCCTTCAGCACTTCAACTGTTCTCAACACTTTTGCCAGCTTTCTTGTCTGTGTGCTACTGTGTTTACAGAAAATATCCTTACAGGTTTCTCTAATGGATTTTAACATGCAGCACCAATCATATGCAAGGCATCCAGGGGCTGATGAAACTTTCTGACTCCATTTCTGAATGACTTGCTCGATAGAACTTTATGATGTTCTCTTTGGAAATTAGGCAAACCTGAAGTTAACAAGAACCTTGCTGCATCTTACAGTAACTACTAAGAAAGTTCAGGTTCCAACAAAAGCAAACATAAAAAATTACCTGCTCTGAATATTTTGGAAGAAAAAGTTACATGATACAGCTTACTACACTAATTGTTTCAGCCGTTGCAGCCAAAGTTATTTTTAAGAGGAAACTCAAGCTTTTTTCTGCTGTAGGAAACCTTGGATCTAACTACATAGGCAGTGGTAACTCCTTTAGTTCAAATCCCAGCCTTCAAATAGATGCTCATCAATTTTGCCTCATTTATATTTGTTAATTCTGAACTAAGCTCCTTGATGTTTAATTATGATCACTGACAGGCCCTTCTTCCCCCTCAGCCTGTGCACAGAAAAACGAGTAAAACTCTTTTCTGTAGAAAACCAGGCACTCATTGCCTCTCATGCACCTTTCTGACCTTGGTGCCCTAAGAGCAATTGAAAGAACATTTTCTAAAACCCATGCCTGTAATGGCTGCCATCCTCTGGATTATGCCCAGCAGGTAATATTTTATGGCCTCTATTTCTGAAGTTCTTGCATATAGAGGATCAGCTGACCTGTGCACCAAGGTCTTTGCAAAGTGATGTCTGAAGCCAGGTTACTGAAACTGTTTATCAAGCTCACAAAGCTGACAGAACACTTGCAACACAGAGTCCATGCCAAAAGCTCTTCCCTCACATCTCATGGTCTCACATTTACAGCTTTACCATCAATTTGAACCTTAAACTGGTATTATTACCTATAAGTATTAAACTGCTATATTTATTAGTAAAAGAGCAAATACATATTAGCAAATGTTTTTGTCTAGTTTTATCTGATGACTCTGTGGGATTACTAATGTTTTCTATTTATGCACTTTGAAGGTATCCAGGACTTCACACAAGAAAAAATGCTGTATTCAAGGATCTTAAAAGAACTGAATTGTGCCATTCAATAATGTGTCAATAATTTCTCCATGTCATACTGCATAAATATTAGGCATGAGTTGAAGCTTTCGCAGCAGAGCAGGAATTTGTCCAACATGATGCAGTGATTTTCTGGTGTCCAGTATAATTGGCAAGTGGGCAGATGAAATTCCTGCAACACAGACAGAATTTTCCCTGGGTATCCCCTAAGTGTCAGGAGCTCCAGGTTCAGCCACAACTTCCTCAGCAGGAACATCATTGCCCTTCAAACTTTGGGAGGGGGAGGCATTTTATTAACTGCAATTAGAAGAGAGTTAAGCCAGAGATGATCACATTATAAACCTCCCAAGTGTCTTTCTGTAAATAACTTAGACATTTTTATGTCCCAGGCATATTTTATACATTATTTCTTGAGGTTACAGGGCACTTCCTGCCACACAAATGAATGCATACAATGCCATAGTGAGTATACTTGTTATAAGTCATGACCATCAATTAAGAACAAAAGATAAGTCATCAGATTAACTTTTAGCAATTGTTTTAGCAATTACAACTTCTAGTGTGTTAGAAGTTGTTGTCTACAGCAGTGACCTCCTTCAGGGTCTTCATGATGGAATTTAGAGTTCACAGAATAGACAATACGTTAGAACACTGAAATGTTGAAGTGATTGTGCTTCGAGGAAATAGGAAAATGGAAGTGTAATTTCCTTTTTTTAGTGGAAGATTAACACCATATTTCCAGCAGCTAGAAAGCCAGGCACCCTATAGGCAATTTTCAGTATTATCAGCTCATTCCAAGACACAGCAATAAAACTTGACTACATTAAATGGGTTTAAGATGGAGAGCAAGGTCAGCCTCATAGTTAAGATTATCAAGAAGCAGAACCAATCACAGAGAAAATATCAGCTCAATCTATTTTTTACTGATATTTGTAAGTTTCAAACAAGTTTGTTAATTCTTTTGAACAAAGTAATTGGGTGACACTATGAAATATAAAGGTATTTTAAATTTTGATTTTCTAAATTGCTTTCTGATCTGTCTTACCTGCCACAGGACAAAAGGTTCTGGTGCTACCATTCTCAGAAATATTTCTGTATTCCAGTTAAAGTTAACTTGGAATAACTGGATTCAGGGCAGATACTATAATTAGAAAGCTTTGGACTGAAAAGATACATCTCAATCCACTCAAAATCTATTTTCAGAGGTAAGAGAACCAAAAGAAATAGATGTGCTCTTTACAGGGCAACTGTAGCACCAGTAAACTGATTTTAATGTCACTGCAAACTATGTGTGCTGTATGTTTCAACATTCCCCCTAAAGCTGGAAGAATTTCCAAGAAGCTGCTGGACAGAGGGAAACACTGCAGCAGCTCTGGGCTGGCAGGACAGGAATGACTGCAGAAAACATGCTGTGCTATGAATTCATTGTGATCAGACAGCCCACCAGGCTCTTTATGAGCTTTGCAGCACTACCAATATAAATTTTATTCCTTGGTATTTTTTAGAATGGGGAATTTTAACTAAAATCAATTAAAAATACAGCATTGAATAAAACACGATGATTGGTTGCCTATAGCTCTGTCTAGATGTTCATCAGGTTAAAAGCAGTTGTTTGGGGTTTTAACTCTCAGGGCTTTGATTTGCATTCAATTTATCCTGTGTTCCTTCACTAATTAAAGTTTTAGGAATGCTTTTTGGGAGCTCGGATCCAGCATCTCTGAGCACAGTACGAGTGAGCTTCCTGCAGGGTACTGACCCATAACTGTGAACAGATGTGCTGCTCTGAGGCAGACAGAGGTTACAGATGTTCTGCTGCCAGAAAAGCAATGCTGTTATTTCAGCGAAGCAAGAGCAGCTCAGAGCACCTTGACCCATCCAAGGAGCACCTTACCCTTTGCTTTACTGTGCTGCCAGGTTTTGCTTCTTTTCATACAACGTCGTGATGAGGCTTTAATGTGTGGGAGACAAGGCTATTGCTGTTTATCAGGCCCTTTGAAATGTCCAAATGCATTGCCAGGGCTGGGGAGCACGAGTTTTATTGAACTGACTCTGCAGCGAACTCTCTGCACCAGGGTATTTTTACTTCCCCCTCTCCAGCCCCCCCAGTTGGATTTCTAATAAAGCAGCAGCTGACTCAGCAGGTATGCCCTGCTCTTTTCATTATCATTTTAGGAAGGTTAGAGGACAGGGATGCTGTAGAAAGCAGCTTTTCCAGTAAAAGGGAGTGATGGTTTTGAGGGAAGAACATCTTAAAAAATCACTTTTTAGTAGCTTTGGCTTGCATTGCTCCTGATCTAGTTTCTCCTTCACAATGAGGAGGGAGCAATGACAGCACCGAGGGGCAGAGGGAGTATTAAGGAATGACCCTCTGTCATTCACAGCTGCCATTCTCATGGGTGTTCCCTGGGAATGCTGATTTTTAAGCCTACACAAATTCTGAACTCAGTTCTAGACCAAGAAGGTTTCAGGAAGATTTTTAAGATGGGGTCAGTCTGCTAGAAATAACAAAGAAGAGGAAAATATCCAGTGGAATGAAACTAAAAATGCTTTTTTTGAGATTCCAAAGCATCAAGGCAAGCACCACAGCATTTCTTTTAAAACTGCAAATTAGAAATAAAAAAAATAAGCCATAAGTTTGTTTCTTACCTATTCCAAATATGTGTAAGGGCTGCTGCTTCCACATCTGTGAAGATTAGAAAGAGCTTAGACTAAAATGTTCTGCAAGAAAATTCATCTTCCACTGTCTGTCTAAAGCATTTTGGGATACACCTGGTAATCTAAGCAGTTCTACTCCATTTTTTACTGTCAAGTTCTACATTTATCTTTGCTCAGTTTCTGAGAAAATAATGAAACTATGTTTTCAAAGTGGCACAATAACAGATGTTTCTAGAAAGAGAGTGATTTCCTTTCCAGAGAATACTACACAGTTGATTTTCAGCCTGCATTAAAGCACTGAATACAGGTGGTTTGATAATATATCCTTATAAAATCATATAAGCACAATGGTTAAAAATTCAACTTTAAACATAATTATTAAACAAAATAAATAAAAATGATTGGCAGCTAAGAGACGTCAGTACATATTAGCTTTTAACTGAATGAAACCCACTCATTTGAGGAAAAGCAATCCTGTCTGCTAGCTTTGGATGATTGCTTTGCAGAGGCACAGGACAGCCTGGATTATCTGGGGTGAAAATATCACTGCAAGTCCATCCTGTCCATGCCATCAAGAACTTGAGGAATCCTAAACTGCAAGTGCTGACATATGAACAACTTGGCAAACAAGAAGTAGAATCTCAACCTGTCTGACAAAGCACTGCAGCTGCAGTGCCTCAGCTTTTCCCTTGCTGCCACCAACACACCTTCTCCACCAGCTCAGAGATTGCACCCGCCCACAGACAGCAGAGCCTCACCTGGGAACTGCTGCTCTTCCCCAGGAGTTCTGCTCATGGGGAAAGCTGCTCTGGCAAAGTGGGGTGCCCTTGCTGGGGGTGGCTCTGCAGCCCCTGCTTGGTTTGTAAAGCCGGGGTAGGTTTGGGTCCACAGCTCCTGGGGCGAGCACTTAATTCTGCTTAGGAACAGGTTCGTGTTTACTGTGCAAAACTGTTATAAACCAGCTCCTTTGTGCATGGCAGAACTGGATTTGTAAATCAGAAAGGTATTAAAAAAGGTCTGTCCTTATCCCTGAAATATACACTAAATGCACACAAAGGACAACAGGAATTAGGAGGGAAAAAAGAGTCATTTTAGGCAGTAAATTGAGAATGGCTGTTGTTGTTCATGGTGACCAGGTGCTGTGGTACTTCCACAGACAACTACAGTAAGAATTGAAGGTGGATGTTCTTCACCACTCATATAAAATTGAAATCCTGTGCCTGTGCTAAACATCACTGATTACATTTCTATTGTTTTAATCAGTACTATTTTATTATATGCGTTATTAATGATTTATGAATATCCTCCATACAAAGCAGATAAGATTTGAGTTTTTCTCAAATCTGCAAAGTGCACATAGCAACATGATGGTTATATTTTTATCTTCAATCCTGGAAAGCATCAGTTAAGTTTCATTTGGGAAATTTAACTGAATTTTAAAAATTTATTTGCATCTCAGACGCAAATGTAGAAGGAAACAACAGAAACCAATGACTGTAATGAGATGAAGAAAGAATCTATGGCTGCAGAACTCTCCAGATGCAGCCAGCTGTTATTAGGGATATTCTGCAATCAATCCTTAGTCTCATAGAACTAAATAGCTTTCTGACTTCAGAACTATGAGGTTTGTTGATTATGTCTTTGAACTTTGTTGATAGTCCAAGTACAAAACAGCTGGTTTTCACAAAGAAATCAGACTTACTAAAAACAGCAGCATGAAGAGACCTGGTGGTTTTTGCTAACGCCACTACTGCATGCAGCCTCATTAGCCAGGCAGAACCATCATAAGCAATTAGATTAAATAAAGGGTACATTATGGAAAAGACAGAATATTCTAACTGAAGCTGGTTTATACTCTCTCTAACTTGTCTTAATTGCAGTCAAAATAATGACATGAAATGCTAATCACATCACTTCAGATTTATAAAGCATTACAGAAGTAAGAACAACAGTACAGCTACAGAGATATGTAAGTAGCAAAGATAAAAGGGAGGCTACAGACACCTATCAAATGAACACGGAGCAGTTCAGCTCTGTGCTAGTTAAGAACCACAGCATACTATTTCTCAAAAGCATATTCAGACTGAAATGTTACCTTCTGAGTGATAACTCTCTTGATGCTTTGTTACAGTCTAAGAATTCGATCACCACCTGGGTTAAGACCCTTCCCCTTTTCACTGACTTAAGCTGGAGTTCAGTATCTGGATCTGTGTCATGTCGCTCTCATTTTCATTAAAGCTCTGTGAGGGAGATGTCAACCCCCTTACCATCATCCTCCAAATCTTCATCTTCATTAGCCTTCTGCCTTGTAATGGGCTCAAGTGAATGGTGTCATTCTTTAATTTGGTGTTTTCTGTTTTATTTTGCAGGGCAGTGTGTTCAGAACCAGTACAGACGTTACAGTGGTAGCACTCACCCCAAAGATTAACTCTTCCCACAACAAAAAGTAATCAATGTTACATGAAAACAACTGTAATCCAGCTGGCTCTCCATTATCCACTGAAATGGGAACAAGGACAGTAAAGGGAAAGCTGTGGCTGAAATGGGAATGAGGACAGTAAAGGGAAAGCCACGGCTGAAATGGGAGCCAAGACAATAAAGGGAACAGCATGGCTGAAATGGGAGCCAGGACAATAAAGGGAACAGCATGGCTGACATGGTTACCAGCCTGCAAGGTGCACAAAGAGCTGTGTGGGGCCAGGCAAGGCCCACCAGGATAATGGTGAGTGGAAGGAAACTCATCCCTGCAGAGGAAAGGATTTCTGCACATCAGTGCTCACTGCTCTTGGCTCTAGAAGGAACCAGGGGCTGTTGCAAAGCACCAGCCCTCTTGTGGACCTACATCTGCCCCATGGAAAAAGCTTCTTGGGCCCCAGAATGTTGGGGAAAGTGCACCAGGCAGCTCTCCTTGGGTGTCCCTCATGTCAGCACTGGTTGGGTTCCACACAGAGCAGCTCCCTGTGGACTTACGCATCCATTTCTGTGCTGGGCTGGAAGTTAGGCTTTGTTTTTAAACATCTTTAGAGCACAAACCTTCAGCATTCTGCTTATGAAATGGCCCACTGAAGTCTACAAAGGTTTTGCATTCAAAACAATTACACCTTAAATAAGTGATCTAAATATCATCCTATAAATTAAGAAGAGAGTGTTCAGCAAAGCTCATTTGTTCCCATGTTTCTGTTCAGTTATTTAGCAATCAGAAGATAGAATGAAATTCCATAGCTGTACTGCATTAGAAATGCTGTCAAGACTGGCTGAAGATTACTGATTCTGCTTCGGTTGGAATTTGTACAAGTAATGTTATCTAAAGAAGAACCATATGACAGCAAATTGAGAAGCACAGAATGAAAACTATTAAAGTTTAACCTAGCGGCAAAGTATCAAAAAAAAAAAGAAAAGAGACATTCAGCAATCCATGTAAACATCTAAATAGCCAAAGAGCAAACCAAATTCTTCCATCTTCTCTTTATCAAGCCCTAGTAAAGTCATCGTATCTTCAGAGCATCTCATTCAATTATAGATCCACTAGTTACTTTCCCTTGCTAATGCTGCATCTGTTAATTTATAATTCATTAGAGATGGCTGATGCTTGAGAACAACAGAATGTGCCAATTTTCCAAAGTGCAAAGTGGCATATGCACAAAGGAAAATTATTTATTCAAATAATTTAACTCTATCAGTACGTATCATCTTAGCACAGGCAGTTATTATTTGATATATACCAAACCTGCTTCTATGAATGCTATTTAGATTAGACGTATGAGCAGTTTAGTTTGAAGAGGGTCTCAGACAATAAATTACCTTCACCTGCAAATTTTATTGAGTTTTGCTTGCTTAAATGCTGGAGTAGTGGTACTCAGCATTATCATGGCTCACTGTACAACACTCATGCATGTTCCATAAAATACAACAAAAAAAGAGTCATGGGGTGAACAGTCACAGCCTAACATATGGCAGCAACTTGAGCAGTGAACTGGAGCAACAGTAAACCAGAAAAAGAAAGATAATATTGGACAGCACTTTCCTCAGCTAAGAAATTCTGGGCCTTGTAGTTAAAGCACAAGTAGAAGAGACAGGAAATCTGGGTTTTATTCCGGGATCTGTCACAGATTTCCTGCATGGCTTTAAGAAAGTCTTGTGGGGTTAACTTCAGCCATGGGGTCTTGCTCCTTTGAGAGCAGCTCATACCCGTATCTCAACCCTATTTTACAGTGTGAGTTAATTAACACTAAGGGAGGTGTTACAGGTGCAACTTTTGTACAGAAGAAACAGCAGAGCCAGGCCTAATGCAGGTGAAACTGTATGTTCACAAGCAGCCTGGGCAATAATAGTCCAAACACCAAGGCAGGCAACACCCCGTCCCCTGGAACTGGCAGGGAGGGAGTAAAAAAGACATGCACTCCAGCCACTGAGTGCAGTAGTGACACTGCTGGAATCAAGAAACAGAAATTTATCTCCACTGGAAGCCAAGACTTCATTTCCCTACTTTCTTCCAACCCTAAAAACTAAAGGGGGACATACAGTGCTTGTAACTTCTTGAATGACACCTCCTTTTCAGTTTTCACACAGAGTACATTCTCCTCATGCAATCCAGCTGTGGGAAACCAACACACTCATTCCTCTAAAAGACACCTTCACATACTCAGCTAAGTTAGCCCAGAGTTTTCAGTTACGTAAAGCAGTATGATAATTTCAATGGGTCAGTTTCATTTCTCAGGCCTGTGTGGCTTAATGTCTCATATTCGAGCAAATCAGAATAAATCCCATGTGCTCTTGTTGGGAGCTTACACCTTTTTTGGGTTCTTCTGGCTGGAGAGATGGTTCCACTCATTTTCTGAGGACTACCCCAAAATTAAGATAACTAATCCACTATAAATCAGCTTATGTTTCAGGTCACTTGCCTGGTGCTCCCAGATGATCCATTTTTATCCCTTGTGTTCTGAGCTATTTTGTTTCTACTCAGTGTTGCTACCTGCAAGGCAAATAAAACCTCTAGAAGACAGCTCAGTGATGCTCTTGAGTTCAGTTAACAAGGCTCTGGAACCAGGCATTACCCAATTGAATTTCCTACCCTCTAGCCAATGGGGTTATTAAATCACAGCAGGTGTTTCCACTTGTTTCATGGTGTTAATAGATACTTGGATGCTAACCGAGTTTGTGATGCATTTGCAGCTTTTGGTTATTTATGGAAAATGCAGTCTAGAAAAGCCTTATTTTGACTTTGATTTGTGTGAAGAATTTATCAAACTTCTGTAGTGATTTATTAGTATGTGTATCAAATCTTCAACTGAAGAATGACTTTTTTGAATTTTCATTTTCAGAAAAAGACTGGAATTGGACACTTGGGTCATAAAAATAATATCGCATCCCAATATCTTAAATCATCCTCGAGAAGAAAAATGTGGCAACACAGAGCTGCATCCACATAACCCTAAATCACAGCTTTTGGTACAAATTGTCTTTATAGACAGTTGTGCGATTAAATATCTAGGAGACCTGGAACCACATTTGACCACTGAAAATGAGGCATATGGTTTCTCAAAGATATCCAGCTCAACGGGATCTGCTGGGCAGTTGTGTGAAACCAATCACTAAAATCCTAACTAGAAACAAGTGACTAGTGATCCCATTCAGTCCCACAAACAGCACAACTCTAGAAATGAAACAGGAAGTAGGAAAACAGCTTGTGTCCTGAGCTTCAGGCTCAGCTTTGAATTCAGATTTGATTAGAGATGGAAATGCAAACCTTAAAATCAAAGCCTTATGACAGAACAAAAAGTTCAGGATACAGGGCCACAGGTTGCTTTTGTCCACTGTAAGACTTCTCCTGGTGTGGAGGCAAATCCCATCCCTACAAACGTTTGCCCTCCAGTGAAATGGTTGTGTCTGTCTGCTCACACTCATCCTCTTCCTCCTCAGCCCCATGCGCAGCTTCACCTTCCAAGCGTGCAGGAAGCAGAGTCACTGAGCAAATTCCAACATCATGCCAAACAAACAAACCTTCTCCTGATTTAGAGTCACTTACCAGCCCTCTTCCTCTTTACTAGCTCCTACAGAGACCTCTAGGAATATTCTCAGTAACAGGTCTAGTTACCCATCACAAGACATTAAGCATTTCACAGATCCTGAAGAGGTACAGTGTTAGACCATACCAAAATAACTGGCAATGAGCTTTCCTCTTCCTAGGGCTCTAAGGACACTAGAACAAAAATACTCTGGACATAATTTTTCTGTTTAAATCCGCAGTGACACTAAAGACGTTGACAGTGAAAAGATTTCTGACCTGAGATATAAAACCACCATCTTCCTAAAGGCTGCAGGTATAAGTTCTATAACTCTTGGACATAGCAGAGGCCATGCAAATGTCTGTCCTAATAAAATGCATCTGATTGCAACTTATTGTTCCAATTATTTTTTCCTCTGATGCTGTATCAGAGTCTTTAAGAATCTTCTCAGAAAGTTGAAAATTTAAGTTTATGGTAAAAACCTCTTCTATGGTGGAGTTTAAGATGCAAGACAGTCAAATCTGTAGAAAAATTAAAGATGATGAAATATTTCTTTTGTATGAGATGCATCTTGTGTAAGTTTTTATATTCTCTTTTGCAGAATTCACATCCATTTATTAAACAAACCCTGCTCACCTATATCCACATTTTCTAACACGAGTTTTGCTACTTGTCCCTATTCTTGAGTGTGTGTTAAATGCAGTTATAAATTACCTGGGGCTGCTCTTATTGGCCTACAAATGGAATTCCCACAGTCACAGACCTTCAGTGCTCAGCTATTCCAGCTGATGGGGACACCACAGTGCTCCTCCTTCAGAACAAACACTCCCTGCTCTCAGTCCATTATTTCCCAGGAACACCAAAACCAGGTTCCAGTTTGGAAACACAAAATGAGAGAGACTTTTCACATCTTCATTTGAGATTAGAAAAACAAAAAGTCTTTACTTTACTGTAGTTCTAAGAATGACTCAAACTTTTGAAACAAAACATTGAGTGCTGCTCTTTTATAGCCTTGGTCTGTCTAAAGGACCTTGGGAAGGCTTCTCCACACTGTGCTAACAGGAGCAACAGAAAAGCCTCCCAGTTATGACTGTATCAAATTTGAGGCATGTCTTTTTCATTGTGTTTGTGGGCCTCTAATGCTGACACCTTTCTGAGAATACAGAACAACAAAACCACAAAAGACAGGCTGAAGGTGATGCTGAAATTATGGTTGGGTCATTCTAAGCATGGGTATGAGGTTCAGCTCATCCTGAAGGGATGAGCAGACCAGATTGTTTACTATATAAGAAAAAATGCAGAGAGTTTTTAATAAGAGTTTTTCATGCTGTTACTGCATTTTGACAACAATGTAATTTTGTTAAAATATCATAAGAATAGTTTATTACCTCAGAGCATTCCTTCAAAACCTAAACTGAGTTCTACAGAGCAGTTCCAGATAATTGACATCAGAACAGTGCCCATCTGTTTTTCTTCCTAGAAAACTGGTACCTCAGAAATGAACTGAAATTAGCAATCACAAACATTAAAAAAAACTCCTTCAAAAGAGGAAAACATGTGAGCTAAAGACAACACAGTCAATGATGGATAATATGTTACCACAGTCCTGTCTAAATTACAGTATTGTAACAGTTTTGTTCTCTTATATATTACATTTCCAGATATTTTTGTGTTATAGCAGACAGCACCTTTAGAATATTTTAAATTTTTTTAAATTTACTATGTCTTTATTGCCATGAAACAGGCACTCAGCCAGAGTAGATTCTTGTATATCATAAACTTCAACAGGAGGTTGTCATTTTTTGCCAGCATTTTACATTATGCATTTAGGAAATTACTGAAAATCTTACGTAGCTCTTCTAGGAAGCAGAGGAAGCATAATTATCCCATTCCAATCATTGCACTTTGGCTTCCTTGGATTATTTGTTCAGCATGAAGATTTGTTTATGTTCACTGATACTTTGGTTAAGTTTATTCTTCATTTATTTTAATTTGATGTTCCAAGGATATTTTACTGCACACTCCCGGTAAGACCTTCAACTGTGACCACCCACATCCTGAAATTTTCTCTCTACCTAATCCTGCCTTATGTCATAACACAGTATATGTATATATAGATATATTTACAACACAAATTTCTTCCAGCAAAATATACCAAGTATTTTGTATGTTATTTTAAAAAGCTTGTGTAGCATTGCACATTGTGTGTATACACAAACATGTGCACTTGCTAACACTCTTAAGAACATGCATAGAGCTATTGTTGAAAATTTTCATTAAAACTGTGTAAAGGAAGTCCATCTGCCACAGCTCAGGATGTCCTGTTTCTCTGAGGGGCTTCAGCTATTGCTTGGCCATTTTCTCACTGAAAACACAAGTAGGAGACTTCAGGGCATTTAATCTGCTATTAAAACAAACTGATCTGGAAAGGGTGTTTTGAAGAGTTTCCCCCCACCAGCTGAGAACCCTGAGGCATGGACACCTCCCCAGACACAGCACAATCAGTTTTGTGTCCTCTGCACTGGTGTCATCAGGGGGAAGGATGGGAGGAAAAATTCCTCCTGTAAGGAGGGGATATCATCTGGTCATTGAGATAACCTCAAAGCACAGCTTTTCTCCCAAGCAATATCTGTGCCCTGCTTTTCTTTCAAGGCAGACCATAGCCAGGCTCTGGGGGCTCCTGGCAGTGGGCTGGGCTGCAGCTCCTGCCCTGCCCCAGTCCCTCAGCACAGGTGGCCTCCCTGGCAGAGGAAAGGCACAGAGACCCTTGGCTTTTAAAGCACTGGGGACACAGTTTGGAGTTAGCATGTGCTCATGGTATATATCTGCTTGCTTTGAGACTGATTGCTTTGCAAGAGGATGCGGGGACAGCTCTGTGGCCAGTTTGGATTCTGATTTTATTTTGAATAATTGAAAGAAAACCCCAAAAGTTCAAACCTCAAGAAAATTCTTTCATGATTCATTGGGTGTATTTTGTTTTACTTTAGCACTGCTCTCCAAAATGTTCAGCTTTGATTTTACAGTTGATCAGTCTGCAGGAAGTCCCAAATCTCATTTCCACTAAACAAGGGCTTTCCTTGTTTGTGTTCCTCATTGAGAAATAAAAGATTGTTGCCATGAGAGGTTTACACTTACACACAGTAGTTATGAGTAACCAAACCAAAATGTTTTTGGTGGGGACTGGTGTCAGTCCCAACCAAACAAAGCCAAATGCCACAGGGATATGCCCTATTACCAGGAAAAGAAGAGGAGGACAAAAAGAGACAATGGGTGGAAGAAAAGGAAGTGCATGAGAGGTCAAAAATGTCAAAATAAAGCACCAGTGGAGAACATGGAGCAGAGAGACCAACAGCAAAGAAGAGACTGGGGGCAGAGAAGGGTCATTAATAAAAGCCATAAATATCTTAGTTTTCGCATCCAAGCTTCCTTTCCCAATGGAATGACTGCTGGTGTTTATCACAAGACAGTACTGAATGCTGCACTAGGATCGAGAAGGCAACGGGAAGAAACTGGAAATCAAATGTCTCCTCAGGGCTCTGCCTCTCCTTTTGGGCATAGAAAGCAGCATGGCCTCTGAGAAGAGAAAGAATGAGAAAGTGCTCCCTTCATCCTACATTCCAACAGGAACCACAGGCCATGGATGGCCCTTCAATTCCATCAGAGCACAGCTGAAACAGCCTTTTCACCCTCCTGTCCCAGAAGCAGACACACCTGCAGACACAAACCCTTCCTGCCCCACGGAGAGCACTCTGGTGGCAGGAGCAATAGACCATTCTGGGGTGCAGAATGCCCACCCCTGACAGCCATGATGGCCCCTCACCATTCCATATTTCCCCCTTGTCTTGAACAGCAATAATACACTCCATGCAAAATTCCTTGAGAAATCATTTCTGCCTGCCTGTCTGCAAAGTGAGATCACTAAGCCTGACAAACAGGGCACCAGCTTATCTTGATAAAAAGTGACCCACACAGGCTGGTCAAGAGGGAGACCTAAAGCAGTGGGACAGAGGTAGGATATGGAAAAGTAGCAACACACCACAAGGGGTTCAGCTTCATTTGCACAACACACACAGTATTTTCTAGAGAGCCTGTGCAAGATCGAGCCCTTCAACAATTGTCAGTTGTGTAAGGTCAGTGGTTTGGAAGCCACTTCTGTTGAAGCCATCCAAAAGCATTCAAACACTGACAGAGTAACAGCTGCTGCACTGGTTGTCTTCAGGATGGCTCTGTAGCTCGCTATAGGGGTATAAGGTTGCTACCTAACACCTTTTGCTTTTACCTGAGTTTTAAAATGTCCATTCTCATCATTGCCATGACACCAAGTGAAAGGTTGTTTGAGGGGAGAGGGGAAAACAACATCCTGTCATTCCTCCTTCCTCCTTCGTGGTAAGGAACACACTGATGATGCCAGGAACTGAAAATTCTGCCTTTTGATACATTAATCGATTGGAGAGCCTTACAGTAGACCAAAAAACAGGTAAATGTTGTACTCACCAGTCTAACTCATTAAGAAATGTTCCCCGTGTAGTCATAATGCAGGAAAAAGAAAGTTTGTAAAGCTTTTAGACTGCAAAAAGGGAGCATTTACACATTATAATTGTTTTCATAATAAGAAGGCAATATTACAAATATTTTTGAAACATGAGGATTCTCTCACGTGTTGAAACTTTTGCTGCTGCCGCTCCCTGGATGTCGCACAGCCACATTGCCATCTAGCGCCCGAGGCCACACCCGCAGCGACAACGAGAACTTGGAAAGGATATTCCAAATTAGGTCACAATAATAAACACGGATCAGTTTTGTTTTTCACAAGCGCAGTACTAGATGATAAAACAATCGCATCTAACAGATGACAAGGAAGATTATTTTGGTGGGGTTTTTTTGTCGTTGTTTTTGGTTTTGTTTTGAGTAGGACTGAGGAAACTGTGAGGAGAAAGCAAAAGAATGACTATAAGCAATGTTGAACTATCATTAGGAGGAAATAGAATCATATTTAGAGAATTTAGTAAATTGTATGTACTGGGTCAGCATTTAGAAGAAGTTTTATTGGGTCCGGAACAAAAAAAGAGAAAGGAAAGGAGTGGGGAAAAGAGTGAACAACTAATCAAATGATGCTCTGCCTTAAGGGCAAATATTCAGTCTTTCAGGCAGAAATGTGCATTAAAATTGCACAGTTAATTGTGGACTGTTAGACAAAACCCTCCAAGCAATACCCTGCTTAATTTGTATGTATCAAAAACTCCCCTGCCTCCTTCCTAAAGTGGAATTATCTCAGCCTGCCAAACTCTCCTGTAAAATACCCTTGGCTTGGCTGCACCTCAGCAAAATAGCTTGTAATGTTTAGGAGAGGTCCGTGCTGCTGCAGAGACTCAAAAGGGACAGAATCCAGTTTGCTTTTCCATGCAGCATTTAAGCTCCCTTTCAGAGTCAGATCCTGAATTTCTGCATCACAAACTACTGTGCTTTTAATCAAAATTCGCAAGAAAATTATTGACTCTGTTCAGTGACTGTTATGAAGAACAAAATATTTTTAGGGAAGGCTTGAACAGAGGGAACAGGAAAGTCTAAGATCAGTTTTGGGCAGATATAAAACTGTATCTTGAGGCTGCAATTACCTGAAAAGTTGTGACAACCTGGAGGTTTGCTGCTAACAAAGTGGGAAGATTCTGCTTCCATGTTTTCCATCAGAGGGTCTGGAACTCAGTGGGTCCCTCTGTGACTTGACTCAGCTTAATAACAAAAAAGAAAATAGATTCACTAGTCACTGTTTCCACTTAGATAGTATATTGAAGTTGTTTATGAAAAGATATAATGTGTGTATTTGGAGTGGATGTAAGGAGAGGAATCAGAGATAGCTTGTCCAGAAATGGGTAAACAAAAGGGAAGACCAAGACATTCCCTTTTCCTGTGCAGTTATAAAAAAATTAAATAAATAAAAAAGATCTAACCACAAAAACACTTGGACTTCTAGCACTTTTCACTTTTTACTTTGATTTTCAGTCTACTTCCTTGCTATAGGATTGTTTTTTATCCCCTTCCCCAACAATGAAAGAATTCCCTAATCTGTGTGTCCCACAAACATCCCTCTGACAATGGGGACACCCTGCACTGTGCACAGGGCAGTCAGGCCTATGTTTTATGTTTCTGTCACTAATATTTCCCCTGCTATGCTTGGCTGTCTGCTGGCTTTTTTTTCCCCTTAAAACATTTAATAAAACTGTTACTAGATGCCTCCAGCTGCCCAGCTACATTATTTATTTAGATACGAAATATGTGCCCTCACAAACTGCCAGCACTTGTTCTACCCCAGTGTACAAACCCTGACATCTGCTAGTGCCCATTCCATTTCTGCAGAATGCCACGGGCAGCATGCAGGGCATGCAACAGAAAGCCCTGTGGAAATGCAGGTTCCACAGGGAAACACTCTCTGAAAAGCCCAAAAGCATAAATACAATTGCTTCCTCAGGGCACAGGTTTAAAACAATTTATGAAGATCATACATACATATTTTTCCCCAAATACAGCAGGGACAGCACCAGCTGAATCATTTTTTGTTGTGGCTCTTCTGGAAATCATCTGGTGCATCTCATTCTCCAATCAGACAGTTTGTCCAAAAATGGATAGGAGCCTTCCTGTTAGCTCCAGTGAGCAACCCAATAAATGTCAAGAGGTTCACTTGGAAACAAATGCAGAAAATAATCTGGTAACTATTTGACCAAATTAATTACATTTTTGTTTTAGTTTCTAGAATTTTCTTGCCTCCTTTCTACTTAAGCAAATCAGCTAGAACAAACACAACTGGAAAGCGTTCTTGTGAGATTGGCTCTTCACTAAAGAGCTGAATAACCATTTTTTCCTGGATCTAAAGACAACCTCCATATCAAACACGCAAATAGAGTTGTTTGATTAGCAAATGAAAATGTTTCTGCCTAAAATGAAAAAAAAAAAGTTGGATTTTACAGGTCTAATGGGAATAGCTAAGATTTTAATTGACACAAAATTCTTTTAGCTCTGCTTCTGTGAGATAAAAATATATTTTATGTTCTGAGGCTTTTCTTTCACTTATTTGATCCTGAAGAAAAGATACTGTAGATTTATATGTTGTTTGTCCTGGAGAGCACAGCTGGTTTAGCTTTTCTGTCAGACCCCCAGGATCCTGTCTTTAAAATGACTTTTTAAAATGCACAGTGGCTTTACCTAAGCAAATTTAATTTGTATCACAGTCTGGATCCAAAGGAAAGAATAAGAAAAAAACAGAAGGAAAAGACCAAACATATAAACACATCTCCAGTGCCATCTTTAAAAGAGAGAGGAATCTGTTTTAAATAGTGTGATAATGGTATGAAATAGTTTAAAAAGTTGGCCCTATTGTGCAGGCTATTTATATATATGATAGCAAGCCAAAGGTGCACATTGCCCTTATCAACAACAACAACAAAGTAAATTAAAAAGTGCAGACTGTTAAATAGCAAACTACAGGAGCTATTTCCAGAAAAAAAATTCATTTGGGGAAAGACAGAAGAAGAATCAAGGTGACAAAACATATCCTAATAAATCCAGATGAATTCAATGTAATATGAAGACAGGAAGGCTTGGAGGTACTATGAAGAACAATTAGGAGACTTAAAGAAAAATAATTGCATCAAAGGAGAAGTGAAATTGTAAAAGAATCCCAGACTGATGAGTCTCAGAGGGAAAAAGAACTTGAGAAGGGAATGGTATGCAGATAAGAGGACTTTCTTGGCATCACTAAGCAACAAGATGGTTGGTGTGAAGTAACTGCTCTTCAAGCTGGAAAAAAAAATAAACAAACAAAATCATAGAAATGGAACCAGTTTTGGAGAAAAAAAATGTATTTAACCGTTACAAGTCACAAGCAGACAAATATAAGAGTGAAGTGGCTGCCCGTTAATAAAATCAAGAACATTCTGGAAGAAACAAAACTCAGCAGTTACCACTGAGTGGTATTAAAACAGTTTGTAACTAGGAGGATATGCTTCTTTGCCAGGTAAATTCATTGATAAAATAATTAAATAAAAAACCATAAAATGAAACAATAGCCCAGGTGAAACTTGGATTAAAAAAACCAAGAAAACCAGACCTCCAGGCTTCTTTGTAAGGATGACAAAACATGACAAAGTGTAACTAGTAGACACATGGGATTTAGATTTTTATGAAACCTTTGACAACAGGCTAGGCAATAAACACAACACACATTTAGGTTTAATTTGGACAGTTTTGGTTTCCGAAGATTCTCTCAGGTGTCAGGTTTCAGTGAAAAACAGATAAAAGTACAATTATGAGAACAAGGTATTGACTACTTGTGCTAGCAACAGGAGAGAAGGAAAATATTATACTTAACCTTCAAATTAGAGGGTGCCATCTTCTCCTAATTTTCCTGTGCCCAAAGAACAAAACAAACCAACAAATCTGCCAGGATCATTGCTTTTCCTTCTCCTGTGAAAACAAAAGGATCAGACACATCCCACCTGCCCACACATAACAGTTTGTGCTGCACACCAGATTTAGTTCACAGTGCCCTGGCAAATGCTTGGACTCAGAAGGACAGGACTTGAAAAAGCGATGGAATGTAGACAGAGGTTAAAAACTATTAAGAGGTTTTTTTGAAGAGTTTTTACTGAAACCATACCTTAATTTGAATAATACTGAATATGTACTATTGTTTCTTTCCTTGATAATTACTTTTAAAAGATAAGTATTACAAGAGGAGAAAGGAATAATAAAATTAATTTGAAAAATAGGGACTCCTAATTCAGAGCCTGCTGAAGTTAGGAAAGGACTTTAATGGGCTTTGGCTCAAGCCCTTAGAGTGTAGCAAAGAAAACAATATAAACTGAAGTGGGATTTATATCCCCACTATAAATAACGTATGTAATCTCAACTACTGGAGACAGTCTTTGTGTGTATCTAATTTATCATTATTAAAGTGAGATTATGGCAGCTTTATGCGAGACAGAGGCAAATGTGGGTCATTAATGAAAACAGTTTATTTACATTACCTGCCGCAGCTCCTCAGGCACTTTCTTTGCTCTGAGCCCTCGCTCCTGCCCCGCCGTGGCCCACAGGAACATAGCACACGAGCTCGGGGCAAGTGTGGCTGAAATAAGACTGAAAACTGAAAATAAAGAGCACGGATAATCCTTCCTGCTTTGTAATTTCCCCTTCGAGTTGGAAACACAGATGTCAAATAGTCACGGCACAAATAAAACCTCGAGGGGCATTTGGTCTTCAGCCTATGCTGTCTAGGAGCACTTGCTGAAAGTGACAGCACCAAAGGAACAGCTTTGGAAGCCTTTGCATCAGCTTCCTCAGGCCCTCTCACCGGGGATGTTTGCAGCAGCAGAAGGCAGCTGGCACACAGGGTGAGGATGCTGCAGCTGAGCTCCAGCACCTGAGGTTCAGTGGGCAACTCTGAAAATAGGCAATCCTATTGAAAATGACAATTCCAACAATTTTAGCAAAAAATACCCACTCTCTCAATGTACATGGGGAAACAAAACCAGCCATGTGTAATATTTAATTCCTTCAAAAACTAATTTGATGATATAATAAGGTTTGTGTTATCTCTCTTATGTCAGCACTCTACACCTTCTCTGGAAAAAATAATTTTATCTTCAGACTAATCCATGCAGGTTTAGTAAAAAGAGCTTCCAGCCTGGTCCATTGTGCCCTTCAGAAAAATGTTCCACAGGATTGCCAGATTTTTTCTTATCAGGATCAAGAGAACCAACCATTAACTTTGAAAAGGTCACATCAGCAACTGTGAACACATGCACAGCCTGACTGGGTTCACTCTGTTCTTCACACAACAATTGGATGCACAGTTACCAAACCTGACATTTTGTATTTTTTCTCTGTATTTTTTTCCAAGAAAAAATTCTTCCTTCTGAAAAACCTCTCACTACTAATTTGACATATTTATGGCTCAGGAAGACTAGTAAACTACAGCCCTTTATTTTATCAATTAAATAGGCAAAGCAACAACACAAGCTCCTAAGCTCCTCATTTGTCTCCTCTTTCCCTGAGATGTCAACCAACTGGTGCACATTCAGCAGCCATCTGATCCTTTTTCTCTCCTGAAACTGCCAATGAAAAGGAAATCGATGCCAGCTGTGCAGGTGATTTTGTATAGACACTTTCCCAGTAGAATCTAGACTGGGACCACCAATGGGTTTCACTGAGGACATCCACCCATCATCAGATGGTTGTAATTTTCCAGCAGCAACTGTCCTGGGATGCATTGAAAATAATAAGAAAAGCTCAGAAAGATTCTTTATGTCATTATTGATTTTTACACCACCCATTCTTCAAGTGGTGTTACATTTTTAACTACATCAATATAATATATCCCGCTTAAAGCTGTTACTGCAGTACAAATTTAAACCACAATAAAATATAACCAACCTACCCATTATAAATGATCCTATTTTATAAATTATGTTAACCTGCTATACTTCCATCTACAGTAGAGTTAGTTAATATTTCCTTTCATCCCTCCAGCCAAAAAGGTTAATCCTCACAGCAGCTGTTACTACTCCAGTACAGACTGAATGTGAATTTAACCTCTCCTGGATATTGCCCAATAAATTCTGTTGTTTTTCTAAGCACTTCTGTGAATTAAAATGGACGTTGGCTTGCCATCCAAACTCATGAACAGGTCTGAAGTGGCTTTTAGGCACGTCGCCAAATAACTTCCCAATTCCCTTATAGGGTATAGCTCTCACTCCAGAGATCTTCCATGCAAGAATTGAAAAACACCACCTTCTCCATTTCATCAAAATTATTTTTCATTTTCTTAGCATTATTTAAATTAATTCTGCACAAAATTACATTAAAATAATATTAAGGGTTTCATTTGCCCTCTGCAATACCCAGTAATTTCAACTTAGTTGTAGCAAGTCAAATATGAGAACATATCCTCCTGCACCTTCCTGACAAGGCCAGGATATTGAAAAGCCTGAATATTAAATTCAACCCAGAGCACTTGTTTGGATATAAGGCTGAGAAAAAAAGGAATACTCCCTAGTACAAGAAAAGATCAATTATAAGAAACAAATACATTTTTTTTTTTAGCTGATACTTAACTTTCTTCTAAATAAAACCAGTATGTGTTAAAAAGCCTTAATTTTCTCCCAGATGTCAATCATCATTTTCAAAAGTAGTATAACTTAGACTTTGATCTGGCAAAGCAATGAACAACCCTCTAAAGTTTAAAATTTAAAGTTTCAATTGGAGATCTACAGAACATAGCACATTGCTTGTGTTGCCTCTCCTGGAGACGAAATCTCTCCTGTTTCAATGGGAAGGCATGAGCCAGCTTGCACTGATGGGTGGCTTTGATATTCTGGAACTTGAGGTGTTCCGGCTCTTGGACAGAGACTTGCCTGCTGATAAGAGAATCATAGAATAGCCAAGATTGGAAGAGACCTTTAAGATCAAATTCTGTTTCATACTTCCCTAAGCACAGTCTGTAAGACTGAAATTCACAATATAAGATATACAGACCAACTAGAATAAATAAACTTCAAGTCATAATAAACTTTCAATCCCCTGAAACAGGCCCAGGTATTAGAAGTCAGCACCCCCTCTTCACAGACATTAGAGCCCATCTCTCATAATTATTGAGTATAAAGCTAATTTTGGTTTTATGGTTAAGTGTATTTTCCTTCCTTTACAAAAGCGTTAAAGCTCCCTGAAAGTGAGGGCAGCAATTCCTCACTACCTGCGGCAGTGAAGCCGTGGCCGGGCTGACGAGCCCGGCACCCCGCACAGTACCGGTGCCTCCGGGCAGCACGCAGGGCCGGAGCAGCACAGACAGAGCCAGGTGGGGTTTAATGTGCGAATTCCCGGCGTGTTCCTCCCTCTGGGGCAGCCTGCCCGGACGCGGGGCCGGGAGCTGCCCCTCACAGCGGGGAGTGGGGGGGGCACCCACTGCCGCCCGCAGTTCTCCGGACCCGCGGGTCAACAGCGCTTTAATCTCACACTGCCGCCTCGATTCCACTGTTTTTCCTACTACGGAGACTCCCCGCTAAGGAAGGGAATCCGCAGCCGTGCTCCGTGCCTTGGGCTGAGGGAGCCGGGTCCCCTCCGTGCCGTGGGTGGCTGAGGGAGCCGGGCACCCCGCGCTCCTGCCGGGCTCGTGCAGAATGGGCACCCCGCCCTCGCCAGGCCCTCAGCAGAGCTGTAATGGCATAAAGGCGCTGGGAGCGCAACGTTCTAGCCCTTTGCCTAGGGGAAAGTGCCAGGGGACCGCGTGTCACCCCCACGCCGGGAGGAGACTCAGGAGAGAGCTCATAGCAATCTATAGCTTCCTCATGCGGGGGAGCGGAGGGGCAGGCACCGATCTCTGCTCTCTGGCGACCCGTTACAGGACCCGAGAGAACGGCCTGAAGCTGTGTCAGGGGAGGTTTAGGTTGGTTATCACGTAAAGGTTTTGCACCCAGAGTGGCTGGGTACTGGAACAGGCTCTGCAGGGCAGTGGTCACAGCACCAAGCCTGTCTGAGTTCAAGAAGCATTTGGACAACGCTTTCAGGCACAGGGTGCGACTCCTGGCACACGATGTGACTCTTGGCACAGGCGTGACTGCTGTGCAGGGCCAGGAGGAGTCGGACTTACTGCTCCCGGTGAGCCCCTGCCCGCTCGGGCAGTTCGGCGGCTCCTGACTCCATTTCCCGGCGCGCCGCGGGGCGGGAAGGGGCGGGAGCGAAGATGGCGGCGCTGGGGGCGCGGGGCTCGGCGGCGCTCCCCGCGCGGCTGCGGGCGCTGTGGGCGCTCCCCGCGCGGCGGGCGCTGGCGGCGGATGCGGGCGGTACGCGAGGGCACCCGGGAGCAGCCCTAGAGCCTCGGGGTTCAGCCGCCCCGCGCGTTGGTGGGCGGCTGCGGTCCCCGTGGGGAGGGATGCGGGTCGGGGCGGGGATGAGGCCGCCGAGGGTCCCGCGGGGCGGGAGGAGCCGTCAGGGCAGGGGGTGACCGTGGCCGTCCCTCAGCGCCCGGGTAACAGCGTGTGCCCTCTCCCGCAGACGGAAAGGCCGCCCAGCCCAAGCCCGCCTTCACAGACGAAGCGGTTCAGGCGCTGCTCTACAAAATGACGGGACTCGACCTGCACAAGGTGTTCCGGCCTGTGAAGAAGGGCCTCAAGCCGCCCCACTACAAGCTGATGACCGAAGCTCAGCTGGAAGAGGTAGGCTGCTCTGCTTCCTTCGGAAGTAAGTGTTGATTTTAGCAAAATGCCTTTAATAGCCCATATTTCTTCCTTCCGCTGCGTTTGAAAACATTCTGGTTTCTTTACTTTGTTTCAGATTATTCCCTAAATCAGTGTAAATCAGTGTTTCTTCACTTGCAATCGCTTGGTTTGTCGAGTTATGTGCGATTTTGATGGAATATGGAAGGAAATGGATTTTTTTTCTTGAGTTACAGTTTCTCTTTATTAATCTGTTATGCTTCCTAACTCTGTCAAATATCTTCATCTGATATTTAAGTTATAGCCCTGGGAATGCTTTGAGTACTTTTTTTTCCTCTCCTCTCTGGTCTGACTTCATTCAGGATGACAAAGGGACCTGACTTTAGCCAGTTCTGCTGTAGCCACAATTAAAGCTATATACAAACTGTTGGTTGTGATTTGTGCTTTGGGGGAAATTTACCATGGAAAAACACCTGAAATAAACTTGGTGTTTGCAATAGTTTGTCCGTTGTGGTTTTGTAACTTCCTCCAGTATTTTGTCCAGGTTTTAGTAGTGGTAAATTGTTTGCATGAAATTCACCTGCCTAGAGGTGGAATTGGTGTCTCATTTTTTCTCAACTGCAGAAGAAAAAAAAATAAGCTTCTCTAAATGAAAATATTTGTCCTCAAATCATATATTATTTTTCCAATAGGATGATATTTTTAATTGTAAAATTAAACTACTTTTTTTCCTCCTACAAGGCCACAAGAAAAGCCATTGAGGAAGCTAAAACAAAACTAATCATGCCCCCTGTTTTGAATGAACGAGAGCCAATCGATGATGTCTTAGCAGAAGACAAAGTCCTTGAAGGAACTGAGACTGCAAAATATGTGTTTACAGATTTAAGTTACTCCATTCCACATCGTGTAAGTAACGTGATTAACAGTATTAATTTAATGCTCAAAATAAGCTTTAATGCAAATGCAGATGGATCAGTTTTCAAAAGGGCTGAGGAGTTGAAAATTCAGCCTGGTACAAGGCAGTAGAGAAAAATGTATTTCTGAATACTTGCTTCTAAGTGATAGTCATAAATTACATTCTGTTACTCAAAGACAGGCATAGGAGAGCTGTGTGGTAGGTAGTTAATTATTTTATAAGCAGGTGCATGTGATATGCTAGGAGTGCTGAGTTCTTCCATGTTCCTAGAAGCTTTCTGTAGGCTTGGATTCCTTTGTAAGATGGAACTACTTCACACTTGAAAAGATCTAGTGGAAAGCTGTGGAAATGATGAATGAATTCCCAGGAAAACTATAAAGAAATAGTTGTCTAATGGAATTGGGGAATATAAGGATAAAGTTTCCTTTGTATAATGAAATATTTTGATTGTCTTTAAGTAGCAGTAATAAGAGGCCAGAAAAATTCTTAACCAAATTCTGATTCCAAGAACCCTTCATGGTTCAAACGTGCATATAGTGATGATCCTGTGAAATGAACTGCCCAGTCTTCCATCTATTACTCCGAGAGCTTTCTCCAGGAAACTGCTGCTTATTCTCCTGCTGCACCATTGTCTTGGTTTGAAAGACAGGTGTGTGCTAAGGAAGGCAGGAGCCTCCCCTGGAATGAAGAATGTAAACCCCTCCCTCTGAATTGTTAGAATTTTGAAATTAAGGGGCTCTCAGGCAAAGATATGGAAATAGGAATAACAATTCTTTACTGATATGTGTAACAAAGCAAACAAAACAACAACTATGGCGTTAACAACAAACAGAACCGGGGACCCAGCAAAAGCCTTCTCGGCCGCCGGCGCTTTCCCCTTGGGTGCGGTCCCGTCCCAGCCGGCAGGAACGAGCAGAGAGCCCGGGCCGGTGGGCGAGCTGTGTCAGAAGTGCCACGGCGGTGGCGGGAGCTGTGGGGCCGTGCCGGCCGGGCAGCCGGGTGTGGGCCACGGCCCGAGAAACCCAGAGCGGCACCGAAGGGACAGCGGGGGCGGGACAGCGGCGGCCGGCTCCGAGCAGGGCAGGGAGAGGGAAGTTCGGGGTATCTCTGTGTCCCCCCTGTGTCGTCCATCCGTCCTCCCCCCCGCGAGAAAACTCCCAAAAACCTGAGACGTTCACCCTCCCCCGGTCTCAAGCACCCAGTCATGACTGCTTCTTAGCAGCTCAATGGGAAAAAATTCCACAAGTAACAAGGAAAGAAAAGGAAAGAAAAACCCAACCCCCAACAACCACACTGAAAACTTTCCTGTCAAACAAACTTTCCTATTTGCCACCCTAAAGCAGTAATGCTTGTGAACAGATCTGAGTATGTATTGTTTAATTTGTTGTATTTTTTGCCTTGCACTTGCTCTTACTTGATTCTAGCCTACCTCTGGAAAAAAGGTAAAAAAGTGCATGACACTTGCATTTATAATTTTGTAGGGGTTATTAAATGATAAAATCAGGCTAACTCCCTGTCTGGGTGTGAGTTATGTTATCTCTAAACTTCCCAGAGCCGTAGCTTTCAGTGTTAGCACATGCACAGTTGTCAGACCGTAAAACTGAGGTGCAAAAGCAGCACTTATTCAGCTGGTAGTAAGGCAGAAATTATGAATCTGGCACATGGCAACAGTCAGTTAGAAACTGGTGTTATTAGGGTGACTTTAGGAGTAGAAGGACTTTGACAAATGAGGGGTTTTTAGGATGGTTCTGGCTATGAAGAGAGAAGGCTTTAGACAATGTTTGGTTTTTACCTCATTTGCAGGAACGTTTCATTGTAGTTAGAGAACCAAACGGGGTGTTACGCAAAGCCACCTGGGAGGAACGAGACAGGATGATCCAGATATTCTTCCCAAAGGAAGGGCGCAAGGTGTTTCCCCCAACATTATTCAAGGATGAGAACCTTGGGGTAAGCTCTTCTTGACTTTGAAACTGAGCACTTTTACTTCATTGCAGTCTCATAGTGAAACTCTGCTCTTTGGGCACAGTAACTCGGAATAAGCCATTCTGCATGGGTGTGTTTAGCTGCTTGAATTCTGTTTTGAACAATTGCTTTTCATTGTAACTTGGTTAAAATAATTGAAACAAAGTTCCATGTTAGGGCCAGGTAAATCCTGGGTAGGTGTAAATACTGTGTCATACTAGAAACAATTGTACATTTAATCTGGAAATGTGAACTGGTGTTTCAGAATCAAAAATCAAGAAACATATTAATGTCATCAAGGCAGTTGCTGTACTTCTGTCCATTTTGTCTTTTGATGAAGGGGTTACTCATTTTAAGTGTTGGTCAGTACAGTATGTTGTGGCTGCTGTTTTGATTTTGGAGAGTTGGGATAGTGTGATTATATAATCTACCCCTGAATCTGAACTGTTGTTTCAGACTGTATTTCAGCAAGACCGTCACGAAGATGTCCTGAACATGTGCATTGCTCAGTTTGAGCCAGATTCACGTGACTATATCAGAGTGAGTTCACTTTCCATTCTTCTAGCCAAAAAAAGTCCTAGTGGAGAATTGTGGGATTTATTTTGTATACCTAAATATTTATGTGGGGAGCAGAGGTGTTGGTCATATGCGCTTTAATTTTCCCATATAGATTATCCTTGTGATAAGTTTTGGGGTTTATTTTTATGCATAACAGTAAAACAGGATTTAGCACAATTTTCACCAGCCTAGAAAGGTACTGCACATAGAAAAATAATCTTTATTCAGATACTTTTGGTATCAAAGCAGAATTGATGGTAACACTTGTCAGGGGCTCTGAGCAGAGTTTTGCTGCTGAAGTCACACTGACTGCTGGCTTAGGAGCTGGCAGGACCAGCTAGGGAACTGACAAAGCACATTTTGAGAAACAGCACTGTGCACAAAGTATTATTTTTGACAAAGACAAGCTACAAAAATGTAGTGCTAGCAGAATAAAATTAGTAGCTATAGCTACTGGTAAACATTAGTCTATACTTGCCTTTAAAATGTTCACTTCTGTTTAAATTGAAATGTTCTCAGTGATTTGAGAAATTGTAACTTGTATTAGGCGATATTTCAAGTAACTTTTTTTCCTAAATAAAGTTTCACACCTCTTTGCTCTAGCATTTTTCTCCTGAAAGAACAGATGCAGCTTGACAGGAGTGCAGTGAAGGTTCAGAGCTTATCCCTCTCTCCCCAAAAGTTCAGGAGAGACAGGATTTAGCTACCTTTTACCATAAGGATGTCTATGCCTAATACCAAGGACTGGGCTAGCCTGGTGTTGCCCTGAATTATAACAGGCATATGGTTCAGCATGTGGCTTACTTCTGCACCTTAGGGAAATGAAAAGCATTAAAAACTCTTGAGAGGTACAGGGGAAAGGTGTCACCAGGCTCCAGTTCTGCAATGAAACGAACCCTTGTGCGTGCAGGTTCACCACCGCACCTACGAGGACATCGAGAAACACGCCAAGTACGACCTGCTGCGCTCAACCAGGCACTTCGGGGGCATGGTGTGGTACCTGGTCAGCAGGAAGAAGACAGATGGCTTACTCATAGACATGATCAACAGAGACCTGTAAGTACAGCCTGGCTCTTGGCAATCCTGCTTCGCCTTAGAAAAAGTACTGCTGTTTGACAATAAAACCAGTATTTCTGACAGGTGTAGAAAAGTTCTCATTTCGTGATGTTTTAGGCCAGCTCTAACAGTTAGCTGTATAGGTACTGCTAGCTGTACAGGAGCACCAGTCCAAGGAGCTGTAGGGTATATATAGGTTTCTGCAGAAATTAGACTTATGTAGTTTTTGGGTTTTTGTTTCCCATGTAATTGTCAGAACACTTCCAGCTCTGAGCATTTCTGATCTTAAAGCCTGGCATTTCCATACTGAGCTCAGTTTTGGCTTATAAGGTTGATATACTCTGGATTTTAGAGCAATTCCTAAGTAGCTTAGATACATGTAGATAAGGTTTCATTTTGAATGGGTGAATTTCTATAAAACATGGTGCTAAATTTATTCAAAATTCCCTGAAGTGAACAAGATGAGATAGTTCAATATGTCACTAGAGCTGGGAGAAATTTATAGGATCAGAACTCCAAGTTGCAGTGATAGTGGCATTTAATTTCTGCTCTTTCAGTTAGAAACTTGGAACAGGTGTTCAGATCTTGCTTTTAAACCTGAACATACGGAGAAATCAGGAAGGTTCCTGCTTTATAATCAGATTTGTAAAGGGAAAATTCATGTATCTGGCCAATTTAAATGAGCAGAGTTTGGAATGTCTTTTTCCTGCCACACAGTTCAGTAGTTTTAAACTAATCTGAGAGCTCTGTGTCACAGGACTTCTAATGTAAAAACATACTGTAAAACATACTGGTCATTGCAGTCTGTGTTAGAAAGTTCCACTAAACATTCTTTATGGGTAATTAATTGTATTTTCAGAGGGATGTCAGCTGTATTACTGCTGAGCAGGCCAGCAGGCTTCAGCTGCAGGAGGGTTAGATGTAGGTACTTGCCTGTGTGTTCCAGGGACTGGATACTCAGTGGAACCAGCAGCTGGACAGCCTGTGCTGTGCGAAGTACATCACAAAATAAACCCTCTGTAAATACTCTGAAGAGAAAGGAATTGCTAAAATGAGCCTTTTTTTGTTTAGGCTGGACGATGCTACAAGTTTAATTACACTATATCATATGCTTCACCCTGAATGTCAGTCAGCAAAGGAAGCCAAAGAACAGAAACTTCAAGGAGTTGATTTGATCAAGGTAAGCTTTTCTGCTTTAAACTATGTAACCTGCAGAAAAGAGCTTTTAACCAGCAGAACCCCATCTAGTAGTTAAACTTCTCCTTACCTTAGGAATCAGATACTAAACCAGGACTGTTGTACATGCCACGCTGGGGTTCTTGTTAAACTCTGTATATGTACAGCTGCATCAGGATTTCAGTTGTGGGTGGCTGATCTGCCACTGGCATGATGACTGCTGTTACATTAACCTCTCTCCTGCCACGGCTGCAGGTGTTTGTGAAAACTGAATCCCAGAGAGAAGGTTATATCCAGCTGGCCCTGCAGGCTTATGAAGAAGCAATGGCTACTTCTTCAGCTTCATGAAGTAAACCTCAGCTCATCAGAAGTTTTAAGTCTGTTTATAAACATTTTCTGTACAGGATTCCACAATAAATACTTGAAAATGACTGCTATAGAATGTATTTTTCTTTAGTGAAATACATGTGAATCACTACTGCAGCTTATTTTGAAAAGTTCTGGAAGTGAACTTAGAGCACCCATCGTGACTTTTGTTTTTGCTGACACTGTACCCAGAGTTCAATTTTTTAATTGCTGCATCTTGAATCTAGGGAACTGCCCACAATTCATTTCAGTTATTGAGGTAAGTGCAGGGTATGGACAGCTTCATTTAGGAAAGGGTGTAATAAACACCACTTCTAACCCTTAAGCTGTATCACTGCTCTGCTGGAGCTTTTAGCTAGAAAAGTGGTGTTTGAAAGAGTAACTGAGCTGATACTGATAGTTACCAGTGCTAGATGGCAGCACAGTGAAAACATAACTACATACCTCAGTGTAGGTGCTGAGAAAAGAAAGGTTAAAATACTATTTTTCAGCTACTGTGCTCCTGTTTCACAGATTTGGAATATGCACTATGGAAGCTAGGTTATTCTTAAGAATTCTACTATTCTTAGTAAATATTACTAGTAAATGGAGAACTGAGGAGCAGAATGTTTAAAAGGATTTATTGAATTGCTTGATAAATGAAAACATTTTTTAGTATGTTCTGGAGCAGGCCTACATCTTGAATTTCAACATACTGGAAGCTGATTCTCTTTGTACAGTTGTTACCTGTATACTTCCTTCTACATGTACGTGGTCCACTTGTAATATAAAAATCAAAATAACTTGGAGCACATAGTCCACAGAATTTCTTCCTGCTGACCAGGTCCACAGACCAAATTATTTCCTGATTTGGTCATCTAAAAATGGATGTTCACTCATCTAAGATCTCTTCATCCAGATTGATATCTGTGGTATCAATATCCTCCAGATCCAAGTTATCTAAGTCATCTTCCAAGTCCAGCAGTGTCTAGGGAGAGAAAAGACTGGATGAGGGGGATACCACTATGGTTAAATTTGACACAGCTTAGGGGATGGATGCTCTGTAGGATGGATCTGCACTCTGCAAACCCCAGCCAAGGCCTCATGAGGAACACAAGTGCTAAGGGAAGCTGGAGAGCAGCTGCCTGCTTGGTGAGGAAGCCTCTTCCACCAAGTGCAGCTTTTTGCTATGTTCTGAGCAGCTGGGTCTGAACTCCCCCTAGTCACCCCCTGCCTGCTGAACTGGTCTGTTACTGTGTGCATGGTCTGCACACAAGGGGCAGGGCTCTGAACACTGTTCTGGGACTGCCAGAGTCATGTTTGCAGTAGCTTGGTTAAATCACACTCACTGAAGTCTGTAATGTAAAATAAATTGAGTGCTTATACCTCCCCTCATAAAACTGTTTGAGTACCTTTTGATCTCTTGCAGGAAGGTTATCAGAATTCTGCACAACTGTCTTCATCACTTCTTGTTTAGGAGAGGGAACTGGTTCTTCAGCCTTCTTCTAATGGCAAAGAAATTCCTTTAGTTTTTTGTTTCAATTTAAATTCTTTCAACAAAAGCAAGTAAAGAACAGCAGACCTCTAATAACCCTTGTACAGTGGTTCTCTTTCAGCTTCCCTCAGTTACTATTGAGCCACATCTTCACTGTCAGAAAAGATTCTAGTCCTCACTCCACTGGAGACTATTTCCCTCCCCAGTATATTTGAAGCAGTTGTTGATAGAATTGATAAAATGAGAACCTTCAGAAATTATCAGTTCATTTTAAATACTGAAGTGCTGTTAGTGATTTTCAACGTCCTCCGCAGGAGAGACTTAAGTTAGTTGAGACTGACAGCGAATTTTAGTAGCTGGGCTTTGTGTTCCAAATACTATAATGGTTTAACACTTCATCTTCTTGCTCCACTGCTGCACAAGCTTTATATTAAGATAATTCATCAGTCAGTACTATTATTGAAGCAATGGTACTATTCAATTAACTGTATTTAATTACAGAATTAAACTATCTCCTACAAAATGTCCCCTATTCAGCCTCAGCTGTAAGAGACAACTGGGCTTTAGGGCTTCTATGTAATCATGAGCTGAATGCAAAGATACACTGAGGTCTTGTTTTCAGCTTCTATGGCAAGCTAGTTCTTAATTATTTCCATTTGTTTCCATAGGTAGTCCAGACAGTGTTGTTTATAATCTTTAATGAATGTGCAGACAAGTTTGATTTGGCTTTAACAGTATTTCTTTGATGCACAAGAGGCAAGGAGTCACGACAGAGGCTTGAAAGTAACCTAACCTCCCAGCTCTCTCTGGGATGTCCAAAACTATGTTTTGTAGTGCATCTCCTATGAGGAAAAATATACAGACAATGGAGAGCTGCAGCTTTTCTGTTTCTCCTTCAGTTTCCAGTGCAGTTTTGATTTTAGATGTTTATAGCCTCAAAGAGTTGTGCGAGCATCACTGCCTTTAAGAAACCCTTGCATTGTGATTTTCACATACAAATGTAAAGTGTATTTGACTTGAGCAAAATTAGAAGTTGTCATCTTCTCCTAAGGCTGTGAAAAGCTTTAAGTGTTTGTTTCCATCTGTATGCTTATACCTTATACTTGTCCTATTTTCTGCATAAGAATTGGACAACTGAGGTGGTAAAAAATTAGTTTGTTACTTCAGACATTGATTAGAAGCTATGTTCAAGTACCTGAGTAGGATTCCTGGTCAGTTAGTTATGGAGGAGTGTTATTCCATAACCATGGAACACACCAGCAAAGAACACAGAGCATTTGTCATTGCTGTAATAGGCAAGAGTTTCCATTTCCAGCTACTGAGCTTTTAGAAAACCAGCGGCAGTGAAGGCAGTGTTTGTAAATGCAACTGGAGTTAGTCCTCTGTAGGATGAATGCAGTGGAAAGACTCTAGAACTACTCACACTACAAAGGGTGACCCAAGGTAAGGAAGCACACAAGTAATTTCAGTCAAGAAGCTGTTAGTAGGTACAGATGCAGATTAAAAAGAATCTGAGGCAGAAGAACATGAAGCCAACTTGCAGCACTTACAGTCGAGGTAATAAAAGCAACAATTTGTCCATTACTGGTGAAATATTCTCCAGGGTAGATGCTACTGTAAGATAGCAAAGGTCTCCTTCAGATTCATCACTCACTGACCTGAAATGTCATTATTCCAGAGGGCTCAAATCCTTTTGCTTCTTCAAGTAAGTTTCTTTCCTCATTTGGCTAAAAGTAAAAAAAATCCCAGACACATTTAAGTGTTGCACCAAGTTGCTTAGAGCTGATTTTACACAGCACCAAATGTTATTCTTCTAGAGACAGTAAAACCTTCTACTTACAGTGACAAGGGGGTATTCCCTGGCTGGCCTCAAGTCAGCAAGACTTTGCTTAACGTACTCCTCAGCAACAAAAGCTTCCTTTAATCCAGGGAAAAGATTTTCATATTCTGTAGGATCAGCAAGGGACTCAGCAGCCTTTTGATTGACTTTAGAGAGGTTCTCCCGCCAGAGTTTAACAACCCTGGAGATGCAAACCAGATTTGTTACAGACAGCCCGTTCAGACAACACAGCTCATGCTCTGCATAAGCTTAGAAATTACCTTGAAACTTGGCTTGGCAAATATGTCCGTGCGAGGAAAGCAGCTTCAGGGAGACGCCCAGTTTTGATCAGGAGTTCCAAACAGGAATCAAGCCTAAAAAGATTTCAAAATGTGATTTTAACCAGTAAACTTAAAGACAAATTCTTGTATTAGAACAGCTGTTTATTCTATTCCATTAATTTAAGGTGCTTTCATTTCAGATTTTAAATCTAGCAGCCATCATAGAATGAGATTTTCTGAGAAGGACCTATATCCATCTTTCTCCATGAAGTTTTCAGTTAGCTGAATTTAACCACTTGAAGAACCTGAGGGTCTTGGCACAGATTGATCAGAAGCTCATTTGTTACTCACTTTCCCTGCAGGAAGTAGCTCATAAATGCCACATTATTCTTGCCATCCTTTTCTGCTCCTTCAGCCAACTTGTTCACCATGCTGGCGTTCCCTGAAGCTGTGGCCAGGAGCAGCAGCCCTCCATAGTCTTGGGCATGGTGGAGACACTCTTGGGCTAAGCCAAACTGGCATTTACTGATGGCAAGCTCTGCAAGCTGCTTCCACTTCTGTTCTGACTGATTGTACAAAAAGGGGAGAGGGACAGAAAGAAAAAAAAACCAAACCACTCACATTTCTGAACAGCATTTAAAGGTTGTCAGAGCACCCAGTATGAAAATACAAGTTGACTTGTGAAGGTGCTGTATCCCATGACTACACCTGTCTTCCCTTTGATGTACTGTGGTTACTGCAGCTTCCCAGCATGACACAGTGAGTGTTAAGAGATCCCTACCTAGCTGTAACATTACACAAAATAAGCAGCTTCTCATCAAACGTGGAGGGGGGAGGCAGGCATAACTCTGGAAATTTAACTATAACAATGTCGTAAAGCTCCCAAGTTAACCCTCAGAACACTGAAAGGCATTTGTGTCTGTAGCTAAGTTAACGTTCCTTCTAAATAACTTGATTATTTTACAGCAGGAACAATGACATTGTCTGCATAGTAATGATGGGACAAATCTCTCCCTGTCAGTTTTTTTAGTGCAGCAGCCTCAGTTTGCCAAGGCTGGAACAAAGGTCTGAAGGCTTCAGCCCAGTCTTTTCTCCTCTCACTGTTAAGTACTGGAGATTAAGGCTTGGTTTTGGGCTCAAGTTTTGTATTCTCCAGGAGTTCCTGTAGCTTTCTGAGCAGACACCATTCTTTGTCCCCACCCCACAGCTCAGATTCCTTTGAATTACAGGCAAAAGAACTTCATCAAAGGAGTTGGAGGCATTTCAGTTGTGTTTAGGGAATTGTATTTCATCCCCACATACCACTGCCTTATCTTACAGGGCCTCTCAGACTCCTGCTAATACTCAGAATCCAGGATGAATCACCCAAATATACATCATTACCTCTGCTTCCACTGCAAGCTGATAGGCTATTTTTAATTCTCCAAGTTGAAGAGCAAGTTCAAAACGATGCTCTGGATCTGTAGATACTGCAAGAGCTTGTTGTTTGAAGCCCTAAAATAAAAATCTGACAGTGAAGCTGGAACCTATCAGGTCAAACATAATCCTAAATACTTTAACAAAAGCAGTCTCAACAGAAGGTTACGGAGTTCTCAAAGAAACAGAATAATTAACAAGAGTTAATGCTCACAGATAATATCACTAGGTTTTGCTTAGCAAACTCAACTAAGAATGTGAATAAACTTCAGTTGGATAACTAAGAAGTAGTTTTCTTGCCTGTTTTTCAAGAAAATGCGCGACCCTGGTTCTCTGTTCTTTTGGGATTGTGGGCAGAACTTTGTCAGCCATGCCGAAATCTCTCCTCATCACAGCAGTTTGATATTCGAGCACTGAGACCAGCAGAGAGTAACTGACAATGTTGAGCTCTTTATCGCCCAAATACAGCCTGTTGTCCTTGGGGATATACCCCAGGAGATACATTGTTCTGAAACAAAACAAAGAGCACTCAGCTTCAAGAGATCCACACAAACAATCTGTAAAAACCACTCCCCAGTAGTTCTTATGGTAGCAAGAATACTCCCATCAAATACTCTGCTTTTCCTGGATGTACTCGTTCACACAGCACTGTTCATCCCTCAGACCTGCACTGCTGCCTCACAACACCCCACTTGTTCCCACCTCTGGTGCTAAAGCGGGGCACAGCAGCAGCTGCCAGGGTTCACCTTGAACCCCCTTCACTGAGAGAACCCTGAACATTTGAACTGAAGCAGCAACTCACCTGTCCAGGTGGGCAATGGTGACAATCTCTCCTCCAACGTAGTAGTTGAGTCTGTTCACAGAACTGGTGTAAATAAAGCAGTCACCGACCCACAGACCTGTTTTCACAATCTCCTGGATCTCACCAAGAACCTTCAAAACAAATTTTGGGTAACTAGAGACATAAAAAGGTACTTCTAGGCAGCAGAAAGACTACTGCAATTTAAAATATAATTCCATATTCTATACTTAAATAGCTGGGCAAGTTGCAAATGTAAGTTTAGATATAGATTAGAAGTACATAAATGATAATTTCCCTAATTTTACCCTAATTCTTAACTAAGCAAATTGTAAATCTAGGAAATTATCACCAAACTAAGCATTAAGCAAGACAATCAAAGGTAACTTTGCTTCTGAAATTTTAATTCACCACATGAGGTTTTTTCACTTCTCAAACTTGAATAACATTTCAAAACTTGAAAATTGTAGAAAAAGAATTAAGCAATGACTCAAAAGTGTGTTATAGAAAAAAGATCTCTATAACTCTGACAATAGATGAAGAGAAATGCAGGCAGCAAAGTCTGTTACACTGGGATTCAGACAGGGATGCACTCCTCATGAATCTCAAAAAATGATTAAGCGTTCCTTAGGCAGATGCACAACATGTCATACTAAAAATGGTCTGGAAACTAACATATAGTTAGTTTGGAAATGGTCTGGAAACTAACATATAACTTAACTATGTTAAGGACTAAGTTTGCTGCACCTCTCTTACTTCTACCATCTCTAATCTCATTCCACTTTTTAAATAGAAGGTACCTCAAAGGCATCTTCGATTCCATCTTCAGTGACTCCTTCATGTGTTTCTTGGGCTGCTGCCACTTTTTCTGACAGGTACTTGAGAATGAAGAATGACTCTTCTGTAGCAATGCACACGAGCTCACCCGAGTCAGACCAGAAAATCTGTGACAGCAGAATCAACAGTGGCAGTGTTATACACCCTAGGCTAAGAAGGATGATGTGGGAATTCAGGGTAAAAACACCAACTCTAGAAGCTTTAGGACTGAGAAGCCAACACATACAGGAATTTTTCTGCCCTTTCTACTACATCACTGAGATAAACTTTATTACTTTATAATTGACAGCTTTGTTTACTGCAAGAAAACCAGTTTAGTAAAAAAAAATACAAATCAGTAAACCCAGACAGGTAAATATCTTCAGTCCCATGCAGAAACTCACATGTTTGGGCTGGATTTCAATCCTGCGAATCAGCTCTGTGTTCTCCCAGTCATAGAATGCCAGGCCATTAACAGATCTGACTCCCAACAGAAAGCCACCATAGATTCCTGCAAGCAAATAAAGGTGGAAGAATTCTACATTGCGCAAAAACCACAACAACATATCTATTTTTAAAATATTTACCTTCTGCTCCAAAATCAGGCTTGAATGACTTCTTCTCTTTGAAATTTTTAAATATCTTTACAACACTGTTGCTCTCCCTGATTGCATACCTAAGTTGTAAATAAACAAAACAATTATTTCGTTTTCAAAGTAGTAAATTACTAAGCCATAAGCTGCTACAAAACAACTGCATTTGAGTTATCTTCTAAAATCAGCAGAGTGCTAAAAATGCAAACTTTTCAAGCAGGACAACTATTGAAAGTTCATTTTATGTGCATGTTTTGGTCTTCATGGCCTGAAAACTAAACTAAAGTAGTAGCAGCAAATGTAATGCAAAGGAAAAAAACTTGCAAGACTTACTCTGAAGAGTCATGTGCCCACACAAACTCCTGTGCAGAACCAAAGCTCTTGTTCCTCAGAGCCATGGCTGTGTAGATGATGTATTCACCATCACCACACACCACCACGAACCTAGGGCAGGATAGAGAGGCACTTGTCAGAAATCTGTGTTCAGGTCAACAGGCAGAAGCAAGAAGGCAGATTATCTGTGAAGGTAAAGGCTTCCATGTCCAAGGTTATCACTGAAACACAGAGCATGAGCTTTATATATGCCTGAAATGTCAAGGAACTCCATTTCCTTCCTGAGTCATGCTCCTTCTGGTCTCCACTGAGCACCTCTTGGACCTTGGATCCCTTTTATTTGAACCTGTTAACAAAAAAACCCCAACTAATTCAAGAGAAGTGATGAGGGGATGCGTTACCGTCCATTAGGGTTGTGCTGGATTGTCTGAGGATAGATTTCACAGCTGCCCATATCCTTCACAGCCAGTGGCAACCTCTCTCCATCTTTGATTTCAGCATCTCCCATTGCTTTCAAGTTAGCCTGTTGGACTTCAGAATGTTTAGCCCAAATAATTTTTCCATTTGCATCCATGGACATGGCAGGTTCTTCACGACCAAGCTAGAAGTAAGTAAGTAAGAAGTGAGGCTATGGAAAAAATACACTGTTGCTTTTCTTTTCAGTTGAAAATATCAAGTGAAATAGCCAGTCTCTATCAAAAAATGCCAATTAAAATGCCAGAATTCCAGTATTTTATGTATTATCCCAGAATCAGAAACCAGTTGTTGTGCACACAGGACAGCGATGAATCACAATTTCTCACTTCAAACCATTAACTGTACCTTAACAATAATGCTGCCTTCGTCATACCCCAAAGCCACGTTGTTGGAGCCTCTCAGGCTGGCCACACACCACACCCTCTCCATGCCGTAGTTCAGGGTGCTCTCCAGGCGGTAAGTGCTGGAGTGCCAGATCCGCACCGTGCCTGGGAGAAAACAGAGAGACGGATCCTTTCACCTCAGTGTGAGGGCAGCAGGGGTGCAGCCACACCACCACAAGAGCTCTCCCCTCAGTTCTTTTCCTGTCCTTTCTACACCAGAAAACCCAAAGTTACCATCTTCAGAGCCAGTGATGATGATGGGCAGCTCCGGATGGAAGCTGACACACGACACGTTCTGAGCATGGCCTTCCAGTGTCTGCACACAGGTTTTATTCTGAAAGAAAGAGAGAACACAATGCAGTATTTTAACCCTCATTTTTTAAAAAAAAATCTCCCCCAAATCCAAAATAGATCTCAAAATTCTCTAGATTTCTTACATTTGCAAGGCGTTTGAACAACGGCTATTAAAAACTGTGATTGTATTGAGCTGTACCTTCTGCCAAGATGAAAATACTTCCCTTGACAGAAGTGTTTTCCTCTATTTTCAGATATGTTTATGGCTAGAAAATATGCTTTCTCAGAGCTGCATAGCACAGCACATTAAAAGCAAGACAGAAAGCTGAGTTCACTGCAAAAAAAATCATAACCAAACACTGCATTACAGGTGAAAACAGATCTAATGTAGGTCTTTGGTAAGAATGTTCATTCACACAGTTGTGAAGACAAGCTACTCTGCTTGAGGTAATTAAGACTGGAGCATGTATAGTGTCTCCAGCTGCACATGGTGGCAAAATCTCAAGCACTGTTGTGTAATATTCATGAGTGCATTGAATACTTAAATTAACAGTGCCAGCATCAGCTTCTGGGCTTGGATTTGCTCTGGGGCAGTAAGTTTTAATGACCAGAAAGTACCACCTAACAACTTCTGTCATGCTCTTCTGGCCATTCAGACGCCTGCAGACAGGAAGAACTCAGGAGTTCTAGGCTCCAGCAACCGAACTGAATCCCTGGATTGGATCTCTCTTTCCTGAGGAGCATTCAAGCAGGGCACCTCATCACTCCTGCCCTGTTTGGGAGTAGAAGCACTGCATGTGTGTGCATGCAACACATGGGACTGTGCCAATGTGCACAGGATGAAACAGGGTGGGGGGAAGCTATTAAGAATGAAGAAGAAACAGAGAGGTGGAAGGATGGAAAGAGTTGATACATGAGCAATATTTACACTTGAATATAGAAGAGGAACAGCCTAATCCACAAACATGATGCCTGAAAGGCAAGGAATCAATTTGTCATGGGGAAAAAAATCTAACAACAGAAACTTTATACCAAATGTGGTAGCCTGAAGGCTTCTGAAGAGCTGAGCACACACCTGGTAGTCCCAGATCTTCACCAGGCGGTCATCTGCCCCAGAAATGAGGTATGGCTTGTCTCCACCACTGTAATAGTCAATGCAGTTCACTCCTTTCTCGTGGCCTTCCAAGGTGAAGTTGGGAGAGGATGATCCAAGCTGCCACACCTGACCAATAAAACACAACCACCTGTACCCAGCAACCTTGTGTGTCCAGGTCACCCCTGGCAAACACAACATGTCCCCAGAAGAACTTCACAAGTCCAAAGAGAAATAACACAGAATTCCAAAGACACAGTTGTTTTCTTAGGTGAAAAACCTAAACAATTACTCAGCAAACTACCAGTCCTTCCCCCAAAAAACACAAGTAACATGCTGAATTGCCCATGCTCTGCTCATACCTCTAAACAATGAGATTGGTTGCTTTAAACTTTTTTCTAAGGACATAAAACCATATAAAGCACTGCTTTTAGGAAGTAGTATCTGTTTATAAAATTAACTAGCAACTTATTATACATGAGTTTCCACCGTGTCCTGAATTTTAATTTTTCCAGTTATGCTAAAGAATATCAACTCTCATGTTAAATGAGGATACAAAATGAATCAAGTCAAGTGTAGATATACTAGTGTCTTCTCATGTTTATCACAACAAATCAACATTTATGTGCACCTGATCTCAACATCTGTGGCCATATGAAATCAGTGCTGGCTTTTTACAGCCAGTATACTGATAATGTACAGGAAATGTGAGGAGGTGTCACTGCTCAGTGGCTGCAAATCTGTAGTCACAGATATTTAGAAACAGCTGCCCAGCAGAGGAGACCATGAGAAGGTTGAAGGCATCTCTGGAAACAATTCCATGCACAGACAGCCAAGGACATGAAAGTAGTGGGAGAGACACCTTTCCCAGGGTTGTTTTTTCTTTTAGTGCACAGTTAAAATCTTTATCTGCTATACAGTTTCAATGCTCCCAGATCACTCATTGACAGTAAAACCATTACTCGTCTCCCATATTTCTGTGGAGTCCAAATGGAGATAGAGCACTTAAAAGAGTTTAAAGAACTACTTTCCAATCATTAGAGACAACAGGTAATCTGGTAAATTTACTGAATTACTCAGCAGGTACCTGGACTAATGTCCAGGTCTTTGTTCAGTCAAAATTCTATTACTGCACCTGCTTTTAAGAATACTGACCCATCATCCATACAGGATGGTTTGTGTACACTTAATCACTAAAAAACCCAAATATAGTTTCTCTACCTTAATTGTCCTATCCAAAGAGGCACTGGCAAACTGGTTATTGTCTTTTGGGTTTATGACAATCTGCATGACATAATGGGTGTGTCCTTCAAACACCTGAGAACAAGACCATTTCTTATCCCAGTCCCACAGTTTGATCAGCATGTCATCTGGAAAAAAGCACAAACAGCCAAGCTTCAGTGGATGACAAGGACCTCCTTAAAGTGCATAATCCTCCAGAACTTCATGGTACAGGCTGGAAAGGAGGCACTGCTAATAATCTATTTGCATCTATAGGATTACCAGTCCTTGCAGAAGGACCACAGAGAGATGAAAGTTGTCTGTTGCTTTCAAGCCAGATTTCCAGCTAAAAACTTACTCCAAACCATGATGAAATTTTTTTAAAAACACAACCTGAGCTGTTATTTGAGAGTTTGCCATAGTAATTATGTTTCCTCTGGCAGATATTAAGAGAAGGCTCTTTGCTCTTCTCTGACAAGAACACAAGCCATTATATTTTAAATTTTAAATGCAGTTGATATTCCATTAAAAACACATGAATGCATCTACCAAGAAACAACAAAATGACAACTGTCACATTGGCTTCTTGCTCAAGGAATCCTGAGTCTTCCCAAGAAGGCCTGCGAGCCCTCACTCCACAGAAAACAGGTGCCTGAAAACAGCTGAACATGAAAAGATCCCAAAGGACTCTCACCACTGCTTGTGAGGATGAAGGGCTGCGTGGGGTGCACTGCAATGCACCGGATGTAGTCAGAATGGGCCTCAAACATGTGAACTCTTTCCAGGGTGTTGTAATTAAAAACTCTGATCTGCATGTCATCCTGGGAAAGGGAGGAAAAGCCACATGAAAAGAAGTCTCTTGTGCAGTGCACCTTCTATGCAATGCAGGAGAGCTAGGAAAAAACATTACAACATTGAAGACAACGAACTGTTTAAGGAATTTTGCTTGCTAATGATACAAATTATACTTGGATTCAGAAGGCTATAAATTACTGCTGTTTCAAGTCATTTATGAAATGAAAAAAACTTCAACCAAATTTTCATTTTTACAAGTAACTGAGTCATGCAGCATAAGGTAATGAATTGAAAATACAGGGCAGAAGATTAGGAAATGAAAGTTGAGACAAAAATATTTAGGCATTACCTTAATTTAATCAAAAAATATTCACTCCATAGAAAAAATGTGTTATCAAGATCAGAATACAACTATTCCTCTCAAGGTAGAGTCACAAATAAAAGCAGACATTTTTTCTAGTGGTGAGCAAAACTAAAATTTTTTTTTAATATAACAAAGAACAGAAGTAGAAAGCAATTTCTAATTCATTTTACCTATGATTGTCAATAGTTTCATCTTAGTTACAGTAGCATCTATGATACTGCGTCAGAACTGTGTGCTGAGTATGTTCCAGCTGGCAGTAAAAGCTGAACTCCATCTACCTGGCATTACCTGCAGAGTCAGTCACCTTAGCAGGTTGTCTCCTTTGAAATGAAATGTTTAAGCTTCTAAGCTTCCTTAAAGGAGAAAACTGCTGGGAAACTGTAGTGAAGTATTCCCTTCTCCTCTACAAATTCAGATCAGATCAGATTATTATGTGATGCAGAAAGTAATGGCACAAAAATTGACCAGAGAAAGTGCAGCTGCATAGGAAATCACAAGAGGAAAACAACTTACAGCTCCAGTAACAACCCAGTTCTTCCTCGCCACAAACTTGGCAGCTCTCACAGGCAGGTCACACACTTCAAAATTCTTCACCAGAGTCTGAAAATAAGAAGTCAAGTTTACAGCACAGAAGAAAACACTGATTTTGAAACAAGCTCTTTCTATTTTCTTAACAGTGTTGAATATGTCACTTCTACTGATACAGCAACTCTTGTACTCAGCCAGCAGAGAGCACAGTCAGTTAGCAGCAGTGACTGAAGATTCTGTACAAATTCAATTTTCCAGCACCAGATACACCCCAGTCAGTTATGACCATTTCACAATAAGGCACAGCTAAGGCCTTCACCTGTGTCTCGTGGTTCCAAACACAGACACTGCCGTTGTAGAGGCTGGCCAGCATCCATGGCTCCGTGGGATGCAAGTCCACGCTCTTCACCCGGTCAGAGCGGGCGGTCAGCTTCCGCTTGATGTCCAGTCGCAGAGGCTGGGGACACAGTTGGGAATAGCAGGTCATTTAACAGCAAACTGGCACAGAAAAGGGAAAAGGACAGCTGCAGTTTCCTCTTAGAATAAAAGGATCCAATCCTGCTCTCCAGGCAGACAGAAGGTTACTACCCTTTTCTATCCATCTGCATATCTGTTTTTGTAGGAAGCATCACATCCCCACCAATGGCAACCAATCCCCACCAATTTAATTCTGTGAGATTCAGAATTTCTTAATACTGCAAAAGTATCTCCAGCAGAGGCAAAAAAAAAATAAATTGCACTGCACATCCTCCTGGTGTCCCTGAACTATGAAAGCAAAACAGAGAATTTGCTCCTAATACAAATGTTAGAAAATAAATCTTCCTGCTACTTCACCTAACAAATGAGGAAGAAAAGTCAGCTACCACAAAAGAGCACAACAACATTTGCCCATTATAAATTTACTTCCATTCACAATTCCAAAATTATGTTTTAGAATTGAACACTGTCTTGTAGAAACTGAGACGTGGGAAAAGCTAAAGTCTTTCCCTCACAAAGAAAGCTCTGACCTTCCACTTTAATCACTGGTAACGTAAAGCCATAGTATTTAAAAGGCATGAAGTCTAACAAAGTGATTTTCTAATATATTCGAGGCACTGTGTATTTCTTTAGACACTCACTGGAGATCATTTAACACTGCTTTTATCTCAGAGAAGTCAGTGGATAATGTCTGATCAAAGAACACTGCATGCATTAATAAAACCTGCAGTTACCTATGTTAGACACTGCAAGAAAAAAAAAACGACCTGGTTATCAGGTAGTACGTGTACCACAGCTATGACATGGGATATGGAGATGAATTTGGGTTCACTTCTGCTACAAACACCAGGAAGGCAAGCACAGCTACACCTGGCTCCGTGCTTACCCCTGGAACCGCTGGATCTGCAGCTCCCGAGGGCCGGGAATGGCCGCTGCGAGGGCTCAGTGCGGCACGCACGCCAAGCCGCGGGACAGCCGCTCGGTGGGGCTGAGAACACCCACGGGCAGCACGGCGCTGCTGCCCCGGGCCCGGCCCCTCATGCTCGGTCCGCCGATCGGGGGGCTGCGCTGCCCCGCCGGGGCCGGCTGGGATGGTCACCCTCCCGCAGCGGGGGAAAGACGGCCCCCGGGACCCCCCCTGTCGCTCACCATGGCCTCGGTGTGCCGAGGTGCCGCCCCGGTGTCCCCAGGCGCTGCCCCGGTGTCCCCAGGCGCTGCCCCGGCCCCGCTCCGGCTTCGCCGCCCGGGACCGCTCCGATCTCCGACGTGGAGCTTCCGGGCCCGCCGCTCTCGCGACGGCACCGCCAGGGCGCCCTCAGTCTCGCGAGAATGAGGGGCTCCCGTGGGATGCCGGGATGTGTAGTTGGCGGCGCCGGGCCGCGCAGCAGGGTGGGAGTTGTAGTCGGCGCGCGCTGCCTCAGGAGCGGAGGCGGCTTGGAGCCGTGGAGTGGCAGGGCGGGAAGGGACTCACGGGGACCGTGGAACCCAGCTCGGGCTCTCACACCACACCCCGAGCGTCACTTCGTGTCTCTGAGAGCGTTTACCAAACACCTTCTGAGCCCTTCAGGCTTGGTGCTGTGCCCACTGCCCTGCGGAGCCTGTTCAGTGCCCAACCTCTGTGTGAACTACTTTTTCCTGATATCCAGCCTCAGCCTCCCCTGAGCCAGTCTCTGCCGTTCCCTCAGGTCCTGTCGCTGTCACCACAGAGCAGAGAGCGGCACTGGCCCCACACTTACCCTCATGAGGATGCTGGAGATTGCTATGAGCTCTCTCGCGTCTCCTGCAGGCTGACCAGACCAAGTGTCCTACACCACTCACACGGCACCCCCTCCTTCACCCCTCTCGTGGCCGCCTTTGGACACTCTCGAACGGCTAAATGTCTTTTTTTATACGGTGGTGCCCCAAACTGTCCCCTCAGTGCTCCCCTGCAGAGTGCCTGTGTGACCCCGGACCGCTCAGTCAGGAGATGTGGTGAGGAGCTCCAGGCGAGCCCGGCTGTGGCTGCTGCTGTCCTTCCGTGCAGTCTCGGTGTGCGCCATGGTGGCACTGCTGAGGGGACAGGAGCCCGGTGACAGCGCTCTGGGGCGACCTGGCAGGGAGCCCAGAGTGCCCATCTCCCTCAAGGACAAACACGTGAGCCTGGTCAGTGCTGCAGACTCTGAGACAGGCAATGTGACGCTTTTCTCTATCATTTTGCCAGCTAAAATTGCTGCAAATCCAAACAGCATCTTACACAAACGTGGGGAATGTGGGGGTTTGGGAAGCACCAGAGCACGTGGAACCACCCTTGAGGGAATTTCTCCTACCCCTACTCCCAGACTGAAGTTCCATCTCTAAAAATTGCATGCCCCATGTTTTGTGGTATAAAGGAGAGGAATAACACAGAGGATATTTATATGCATTGGGATCAGTTAAAGAAAATTCTCCTTTTGATACAAGTGTTCAGCTGGGGATTAGGAGCCCTGTGTCCTCTATCCCACAACACTGCAAGAAGGATTACATCAGCCTGGAGTGTTTACAGCCTGAAGGACATGAACAAACAAAAGCAAGAGAGACAGAATAGTTACTGCAATTCTTGTCATTTTCACTCTGAGGGAGAAAAGATAGCTAATCAAATCTTAAAAAAAACCCCACAAGTCTGATGAAAAGTGAGAAGAGAAACGCCTGAAGCAAGAAAAGGGGAACAATATTGTTAACTGCTATGGAGGAGTTTAGACTTTCAGCTTTCTACTTTGAATTCATTACAGTGATGATTCTACAATGTAATGAAGAACACTGAAAAAATGTTTGAGTACGGAATTTGAGTACAGAGTTTGAGAGTCTGGATAACCCTGCCTAAATGAAATTATTTGAGTAAACTTTATGGATTTTGAGTGTGGCTGGATTTTTAGGTGGCTGAGGTGGAACACTGAAAGAAGAGATGTAGAAGAAAGTGACCATAATAGACAATGTAGGTAGTGGGGGATATACAGCACACACTTGTGTGTTTTTTCTTGAAAAGCTCAATTAAGTCCTGTCCAGAGAGAGATGAGACTATTGTAGGGCAATTAAAGATGGTCAGCAAGGTAAGGGAAAGATGAAAGTGTAGAGCTTGTTAGTCAAGAAAATAACAGCAGAGAAAGGAAGAAATTATTTTGCTGTTAGCTTCTCCTAAGTTGTAGTAATAGAAAAGCCAAAGGGGAGAGAAAGGGCACAGGGTATAAGCCAAGACTGACCTTACAGGAGGAAAGAAGAAATGAAAAAAAAAGCAATGAAATTCAAAATAAGAAATATGCCTCACAAGCTGTTAGAGGCAAGTTTACCAGCTGGGTATGAGTTGTGATGATCCATTGTGGAAATTAAATGGGTATACAGAGGGAATATATTATGTATTGGTTTGCCTTTCCTGTGGTTTCCTGTGTATCCTGTACTGACCACTGTTTCACCAGGGGCTGCATACAAACCAGCTGGAACTGTGTCTCTGAGAAGCCTTTCAGTACAGGGATTACATGAGAACACAATCTCTGCTTCAGTTTTTTTGTGTAACCCAACAGCTATTCCTACGCTTGTTTACTGAAAGATGTTTTTCAGGTAAAAATCCCCAAGCCAGTGTTTTATTGCAGGGTAGTGAAGGAGAGGTAATTGTGTTCCTTGTGGGCATTGCCCTGAAGTTCCTCAGTGCCCCTTTCTCACCTCTACCTGCCTGGCTCTGCAGTAGCACTTGCAGCAGTTTACCTGGAGCAGCACACCTGGGCTGGGCATTTGGCTCTTTCCTCCCAGGCCTTGAAGAAATCTGACATGTTCTTTACTCTGGAGGAAGGGCACAAACCTGCATTTTCCTGTCTCCTGTAGCTACCAGATATCTTATAGGCCATAGACAGGGAAGGGGGAGAGGAGAGGATGATGCAGGGAAATGATGAGATGGCTGCAGATGAGAAGAATGCAGCTGCAGGCCTGGCTTCCTTCAAAAACCAGAATAAAGCTGAACAGAACATTTTCAGTGCAGTGTGAACAGCCATTCCACAAGTGACTTCTTGTTACGAGCACAGCCAGCATTTCTCTAAGTGTAGATATAGGTGTGTCTACAAGTGTGTAATAGAGGAACTGGTAATTGGGTGTTGCAGGCCACATTTCCTGTAGGTGCAAAGCTACTTTTAAATCTCTTGAAAGTTCTCAATGCAAAGTGTTAAAAACAACCTTTTTTATTACCCAAATAATTGTCTCTCAGGAGAGCCAATCCACTCAACCTTACTTTTCTGAGATTTCAGCTTAGATTCTTTTGGCTATAAAATTATTGGCAGGTTTTGAATTTGTTTGGCAATAAAAAGGTTTTTTGGAAGTAGGCTATAGGTTTAGAAAAAAAGTACAGTATCGTTATTTCAGAGAAAAAGATGCAATCAGTTTGGGATACCAATCACAAGCCCTGATAGTTTATTTTTAGCATACCAAATGAATTCTAATACTGTTGTAATGATAAAATACCAGTCCACTTTCTTTTTCTCTCAAATAAAGACTAGAGGTCTGGAAATAAGAGTAATATCTATGTGGCACATCCTGTATGTGTGAAAATTCCTATTCATTTCTGGAGTGCTGTCAGGTAGAGCCATGCCTAAAAATAAATAATAAATGTAATTTATTATTAATATAATAATAGATGTAATAAATAGAATGTACTGTACATGCATTGCATATAATATTTATATGGAATAAATATAACATGTGCTGCTGCTTGATGCAGTAGGCAGCTCAGTCCTGGGGTCCAGGGTTTCTTTGCCCTGATTAATCTACCCAGGACACAAATTCTTTCTCCAGGCTTCAGGCACTGCTGGTTCTCCTCACAGGGTTCTGTGGCACCTCCTGGGATGTCTGAATTTCACCTGGGGCTCAGCTCCCCAGTGCCTCGGGGCTTGGCTGGCTGAGCTGCTACTGATGGTTTAGCAACTCCCTAAGTGAGTTACCCTGTAACCTCAAGTGCTGTGTTCTCATTGGTCCTTGCTTTTAGGAGAAACAGGGGCACTCACCTCCTCAGGTCAGCTCTACAGTATTGTGAAGGTTTATTTCACATGAGGAATTAATGTGCTGTGCTGCTGATTGCCAGGGGTTAATACTTGCAGTGCAGTGAACTGAAGCAAAACTCGTTGCAGCCTTAACTTGGCAGACAGTGAAGATTGATGGAACGTGCTGGGTTTAAAGGAAAGGTGTTATTAACATGTAGCTGGCAGAGCTGTGAGACAAACCCTGCTGTAAATCTGAATTAAAGCCTCCCTTGTTAGGACAGCTTTTCACTCTGTGGTGGCTCAGGGACAGCAGTGGTGTGGAATGCACTTTGTCTCCTTTAGTCTGAAGTGCCCAGCCTGTCTCTAACTCTCTTGGAAACATCCTAGCCTTAGATAAAATCCTGACCCATGCACCAAACATTAACCTGACTAGAATAATGAGGAATTTAAATGCCAGCAAAGAAATAAAAACTGTCAAAAGGCTAGAGTTCAGATTAGAAAAAATATAATCCCGTTCCCTCCAAAACATGCAACTTGCCAGTAGCAGCCTGATGGTGCATAAAATGATTGTTTCCAAAAATTGTTGTTCCTTCAAATACAATCATGTATGTGGTGCATGCAGAGGAATGAGCTACTGCAGTAAGTAAAGGAGGGACTGGAAGTTTTGTATTTTGTGTCATCTAAAATAGTATTGCCTGACACATTCATTACAGACCTTATTTTCCAACTCACAATTCTGCCAAACTTCAGCCACATGGGTTTGGATTTTTTGTTCTGGGTGTCTTCATCTCAACAAGATAACCTGTTTCAGACTGTTTTCAAATTTCAGTAGAAAGGTTTACTAATTTTAAGGGGTTTTAGGTGAGCACAAATACCACCTTCTTTAAAATCAGCAACAGGATAATCAGCATACTATCAGCAGCATCTGTTATGGATTTAATTTAAAGAGAAAATCTAAAGTATTAATTGTAGTAGCACTGTAGTATGTGATACCCACATGCTAATAACAAGAAGAGAGATGTCTTTAAACAGACGTCTAACTCTGAGAAAATAAAGGTTGTCAGTGAGAGAAACCAAAGTGTTGTACATAATATAAAGACTCCAGTTCTTGACCTCTTGTGCTACAGCTTCTTTGGGCCCATTTGATTCATTAGATAAGTGCTATCTTTATGTCATTCATGTAATCACTTAGCAAGAACCATCCTAATTGACCTGTTAGTGCTCCTGATTTATTAACACTTGCTTCTTGTTTTATTTCCTGGAGGCCACAGTTCCAATTCTGGCATGATTCCATTTCCATTAAGATTGGTGGCAAAAGGACAAGCCTTAAACCACAGAAGTGGCTCAGAAGGCAGCAGTTTATATTCTCCCAGGTATTCCAAGTTTGGAACTTGTAATTTCTTTCTTTATCAGATTTAAAATGCCTTCCACTATAGTTGAATGTTGGTGATAATGTTCTTTTACTGAGTTTTGAGGCTTCAGATAAACTTATTCCATTTTCTCTGCTCATCTTCAAACCTGCCAAACTGTTCCTAAGATCTGATTCAGTGAGCAGTTTAGTTTGCCCTGAATATAATCTTGAGATAACATGAACTAGAAATCCTAAAATGATTTCTTCTTGTCTGAGGAGTATCAGTCCAGTAGCTACTTAAAAATTTCTGTAATGACATTGATTTCAGGACAGAGAGATTCTGTGATTTCCATTTTTATTTGCTGTTATATATTTTAAACTTATCGCTGTTGACTACAGAGTTGGAGCATTCCAATGGGAATGATTCAGCATCAGATTTTCCATAAGCTTGCAAAAATTGTTTATTGAATAGCATGGATTGCCAGCACCCTGGAAAACTGAGACCACTGTGTTTGTTTTCTATTAAAGTTACACAAAATTGACATAGAGTTATTTTAAATCTAGATACAAAGTGGTAGTAAAAGGAAATTTAACAGCAGCACTATGGACTCTGAGTCAATGTGAAAGGCTGTTTTCTCTTGATCTGGCAGTTTTGCTTTTTCCAGATGCAGAGGTGAGGCTTCAGCTCCTACTGCAACGTCTGTGCAATGTCCAGAACAATCCAGAATCCGTGTTTCAATATCCTATCCAACAGCCTACACAGTGTCTGTCTCAAAGGAACAGCAAAGGTGTTAAAACTGCTTTTGTGACAGTGCAGTGGCAGCAGACAATACCTTCCACTTGTGCATTTTGTCAGCAAACAAAGGAAAAGGGGATTGAGTTTGAAGCACAGATGTCACTGTTGTCACTAAGATCCCAAGGCATAAAGTCTTTTGTCTTTATCATTTGATAGCAGTTTCCCCACGGGCTCAAATGCAGCTCAGCCTTGTGGTGTGCTAGGCACAGAAAAGCAAACCCTGCTGCTATGTCCTGGTTTAAGGCCAGGCTAATTTATACAGGGTGTCAGAAGAACCTTCTAGAAACCTCACATGTGACCATATTCCAACACTATTCTCTTGAGATATGCCTGTTAAATGAAAAATGGCTTTGTCAACAGGTTAGGAACATTTTTTAAATCTATTATTATTTTTAAATTTGTTTACAGCAGTGTAATATGTAGTTGTTTTTCTAGGAAAGGTCAAACCACTCTGTATTTATGATTGGAGCTGCATAGTTACATGGTTTATGAGTTTGCACTGTGTTCAGAAAACCAGCAACACACAGGATTCTGTGGCATTTCTGCAGCAGTGAATGTGTGTCTTTGTATCGGAAGATTTTTCTTCACAATAACCCAGTAACAAGTTGTTTATGCAGGAGAGCAGGCCGTGATGAAAGCTATATTAAATTTTATCCTTGCTCTTTTACAATAATCACACATAAATAACATACTGCCAGAGGCAAATGTGACAATATATTTATATGTACAAGTCTTATACAGGCACTGTTTCTTTTGTTTTCCCATTTCTAGTAGAACCTGAATAATTAATTTTTCAGAGATACAGTCATATATATAAAATTCAACAATATTAGTGTGTGCTGTGTACCTTCTTTGTGTAGTCTGAAGACTGCAAGTTATCTCAACAATCTCTGCACATAGTTTGAATTTCTGAACTCAGACTATAGCAATGAATTCTTTTCGCTTTGAATATCTCTTTTTCAATCCTTGGTCAGTATATTACATAAATGGAACCTGACACAGGATTTGCAGCACTCAGATCTTCTGGACAAATTTGTTCCCAAAGATGAAATATAAAATCTGTTGATGAGTGAGGATCAGTACAGAGTCTCAGTTTAGACTAAAACAGGCCAGGCTTTTGATGCTTTTAGAGGTTTCTGGTTCAACTCTTGTGCTGCTGTTCTTGCCATTCTGTAATATAGCCAGCTTTCCCCTCCCTCCAAGCAGTGATAATAACCATCACCCACACATACTTTTATATCCTTTAGGAATTCTTCCATCGAAAGTGGAGGTGGACTATTTCTTATATGCTTTCCAAATTAAAATTGAGGCGTTTCAGTGACATGTAGCCAGTATGTTGTTGGAATTTCATCCCCCCAAAGTAAAAGTACTTGGAAAGTACAATTTTCCACAGAGGTACGGAATGACAATAACTATTTTTGGTTTGAGGGAAGAGGGGCGTGTGAGTACAAGATTCACCACTCGATGGCGCCTTGATCCTGTTCATCTCCGTTTCTTTTTCCTCTCTGATGTCTGGACACAAAACCTCAAAACTGGTTTTGTAGTAGATCTGTCTGGGAAAGAATATTTATCACATATTTCTAAACGATAGTTTTTAATGTCCTCTGCAGAAGTAAATAAAATTATTTAAATTTGCTTTGATGCCTTTTAACTCCAGTCTTTCAATGAAAAATGGTGAATTCCCTTAATTTTGCTTCAGCAGTTCTTCAGTGTAAATATATGTGGGCGGACAATGGGGTGAGAATGGTTCCTGGCATCAAATCGACCGACAAGGCTTTTTTCATTTGTGTTACCTTTTTCTGTGTCAAGGGGCTGCACTACACCCATTACAAAAACCCCAAATAGAACAGATTTTAGGATTTTGCTCTGTTCTGTGTACACTTGTCTTTTTTGCTGACAAAATCAAGGTTTGTTGGATGGGTTTGTAACTGGAAGAGGTGCCATCCACTGTTTGAAACTTTTAAAAATTAGTTACAAAATTACTCGAATGAAAATGCTGTCTGATTTTCGATGTGAACTATTCCATGACAACTGATGAATATTTTTACATTCAATGTATTAGGAATTAGTGCTGGAGTTGTTTGAAAGCTCCTCTGAGATGGGATTTGGAAGATTGACTCTGGCTGTAAATAGAAGCTGGAAATGTTTATAAAATAACACTGGAGACAATGTCATTCTGTCAGCAGGATCTTTAATTATTATGTGTTAGCTGGGAGAATTCTAGTGTTTGGGAAAGTAAATTTGATTTGCACAAGACAAAAACTGGGCTTTGCTGGCTGTCATCATGTTTGTGTTTATAAAGTTGTGACAAAAGGAGTTTTTTAACAATAAGCCTTTGCAGTGTAGGCCAGACTTTGAGGAAATTTTTCTATGTTGAAGGCAATAGTATAGAAAAAAGTGCTTATTGCATTACTCATGTAAGTGCTCTTAAAAAAACCAAGTATCACTAAGTTAAAGCATTTATCTCCAGGAAAGATGCTGAAAATTCTTCTGTGGCTCCAAGTAACTTCTGAAAGTTACAACCTCACACTTTACAGGGAACTACAGAAACCAAGTGGGGGTTTTTTGTTGTTGTTTTGGGTCTTTTTTTGGTTGCTTTTTGTTTTGTTTTTGTTTTTTTGGTGGGGTTTTTTTGTTGGTTTTTTTTTTGTTTTGTTTGTTTGTTTGTTTGTTGTTGTTGGTTTTGGGGGGCTTTTTTTTTGTTGTTTTTGTTTTTTGTTTTTTTTGGTTTTTTTTTCCTTCTCTCTCTTCTTAAATACTGCCAGATAAGAAGTCCTGACATTGGACTGGATATAGAAGTTCTCACATGAAATCTTCTCCTACCAGAAGATCTTCTCTGGTGCTCTTTTTCTTTTTCTTTTTCTTTTTCTTTTTCTTTTTCTTTTTCTTTTTCTTTTTCTTTTTCATCTTTTTCTTTTTCTTTCTTATATAATCATTATAATGCTGGAGGAAAATGGTGATAAAAGCACCTTTATGCTCCTCAGTCAGTGGAGATTAATTACTGCTGAGGCAGCTGGCAGGGAAGGATAGGATAGTAATGGTTTAATGGTTTCATTACCAAAACCTATGGAGTGGTCAGGGAAGAAGGATAAATTATAACCTTTTAACAAAGTGAAATCAATTGATAGAAATAATTTAATATTTTGGTCCTTAAGTCCAAGTGGAATCCAGAAAAAAAACCCAACAAAACGTCCCTCAAATGCTCTAGCATTGACCTAATATTTGAGAAAATTATTTGGCCTGTAAACTATTTAAGGGGAAACTGGCTGCTGGGTATGATGCTGTGAACACACTTAGCTGCAAAATTCTGTCCAGAAGGGATGGACTGAGAAATCTTGTTTGTTCTATTGTGGGCCATCAAGGCACAGGACTGCAAATATTTGGAATAAATATTAGATACATATTATTAGATAAATTGTTGCACTCTTATGATACTGATTTATTCTATGAAAGAATTTTAATCTGTGTCAGGTTCATTAGGAAACAAATTTGCTGGGTGAAGTGAGCTATTTGGGCCTTATTTAACCTATTCCAAGGTGCCAAAATATGTTCAATTTTTCACTGGAAGATTCCAAATATGTTCTGGGTCTCTTTTTATTTAATTTGCAGTAGGACAGCTACAGAGTTCCCTCAAATACTTTATAAATAAAACCTGAGATCTGAGAAGCTGCTATGGTGTTTTCATGCAAAGCCTTGCTTATATTTGTTTGTATTGAGATACACAGTAAGCAAAACAGGTGAGGGTTTTTTTGTGCCTTTGTGAAGGATTGACTTTCTTGTTTGAAACAGACGCCAAAAACTGTATTAACAGCATCTAGAGATTTATCCATGTGAAGAAGCAAGTTATAAAAGCCTGGAAAGCCAAGCCCAGGCAAAGGCTGGAGCTGCCTGGGCTTCCACTGGGACCACACTGATCTGGCCAAGGGCTCAGTTCCTCCTGCCACTGTCGCTTAGTCCCAGCTTCTGTCCTTTGCTCTGCTGCAGAACCACTGTGCAATCAGAGTGGCCGTAGAAAACCTGGGGCTGCTTCTTGTTTTGGATAACACAAGTGCCCTAAACCAGAAATCCTTCAGTTCTGAGCATGCAAGGCCCTGCTGTGGAGAACAGTTATTTTTGTTTAGTGACCCTGGCTGTGCTAACATTTTAACGAACTGCTTGTGTTTGCTGTGTATTCAGTTTATGCCATCAAGGAAAGCAATTTGCTGTAATGCTACACAAGGCACCCATTAGTAGCAAACAGCAATCTGTGTTTTTAGAGAACCAAGGCTGTTATTTCACAAAGGGAGCAATTCAACTGTGCCTTAATCCTCTAACCAGTAAAGCTCATCCTCCAGGTGTTCTTCCTGACTATTTGACTGCTTTAGGCTTCTCAAAAGTGTTTAGAAAACAAAAGTCTAACTTAAGTTGTACATGATTATTAAAAAATACAATATGATATGTGTGTATATAAATAAATTCTCACCTTTTTTTTAAATGAGAGAAAAAAAAAGCCATATGTCACATGCCTTTAGTTTTAGCTGCTTCTTTTCAATATCTAAGCAAAACGAAAAATGTTTAACTTAAAATCCTGTCTCTAAACATTCAGGAACTACACTGCATTCATTTTTTGTATCAACAACAGTGAACAAAAATAGACATTTTTGTGACCCTGGTACTTTGAATGCATTAAATTCTGCAGCTTCAGTCCACAGTCTGTTTTCAGTAGAGGCCTGATCAGGATCTGATCTGTCTGAACTGAATAAATGACTCACTGGAAGTGCTCTGACTGAAGTGAAACTACTTGCAAAACATGCTCCAATATCTAGTTTGACACCTTTATAATTATTTCAAAAGTTAAAAATTAACTAAAACCATATCAAGAAAAAAAAATTATATATTTTGAGAACCTACTGTTGTCTCACTTGTTACACCAACTGACTTTTATTACGACTGTAACTCACTTTTGTGCCAAAGCTCAATAACCTTTCTCTGCTCAAGCTGGAAAGCATGATCATGGAGTTGGGGGATTTTCAGGCAATGTGTAGAAAGGCACACTACACTCTTCAGTTGGCCTCTAGGACTGCTGCCCTGTTGGAAGAACACTGCTTTAGTCTGATCATCAGGAAATTTAAGCAATCTTTGGCTTTAGAGCACCTCCAAGAGAAAACGTATACTTTTGTTATTAAAGTTCTTCTTCTTTACATATGTGTAGGAAAAGATGAGCAAATTTTGAAAAAACAAGTCAGTTCCTAGAGAGACAGCGAGAAAAAGACATATAATTTAGTAAGTGGAAAAATATTAAATATTGTAAAGTAGACAATGAAACAAGTACTGCTGTGAGCAGCAGAACCACCAAAGCTTGGTTTCTAGGGGATTTTCTCTCATGGTTGAGTTCACTGGCATCCATCTGAAGGTTTTCCACGGTTACAGGCATTTACCCTAAATGATTTTCTGGGACTTGATAAACATGTGTTCACCCTGTAGCCTTTCTTTTACTGGAGGTGTTCTATCAGGCTATTAATTTTCACATAATATTGTAGAAATATTACATTTAGAGACTTTATATTTTACAGGCAGGTTTGCTTCACCAGTTGCTACCCTGGGAAACTGGTTCAAAAGATGTGGGGGGTGTGGGCAAACAAAGATTGTGGGCACCTATGGACCCTTCTACTGCTGAATGTAAATACATGTGTGTGTAAAGATGCATAAATAGATATATATATATCTCCATGGATATAGTACATGTATATATCCAAAAGTGAATGAAATAGAGGTGACAGAGGAAGACAATTAAGAAATTACAAGAAAACAATTAACTTTGGGTGCAATGACAAAGGCAGCAAAGGCGCTGCACGTTGAAAAGCAGTTCAAAGTATGCCTGTTGCATCTTTCGCAGGGAGCCATCCCTTTAACTCCCATGCCATGATTTAATTCTGAAGTCATAACTAAGTTTACAGGAAAAGCCTTTGTGAAGGGTTTACCAGACCTTCAGGTAGCCTTTCTTTGAAAGACTGTCACCTAAACCAGCAGAAATCCGAAGCACAGTAGCCTGAAAACAGGTAAAGAGATCTTCCAATATTCCTGTTTCTGAGTCTTGCTATACATTAGTAGCTTTTCTCTTACTGCAGGGACTCTATTTGACCCTTTTCCCCCACAAAAGCAGTTAGAATGTCAGCGTTATAACATCTGTGTGGTCTCCTTGCCAGTCTTTTTGCCAGCTGTTGCTGCAGGTACACGGATAGGTTTGCTGACGGAAGAAAGTGGATCCTGTGTGGGACCACAGAGACTCCCCAGGCTCATCTGCTGGTCTCTTCCAGCCCTTCAGCTCTTTGGAGAGCAGAGGCACTGCCTGATGGCCACCTGCAGTTTCCATGCTGCAGTTCCAGGCTACTCCTCCTCGTCTTGTCGATCTTCTCCTGTCCTGGAGCATGGAGGAGAGTGTGTCCCTATTCCTTCCATGTTTATATTCTTTCTCCAAGTGAAGCCTTGTTTGTTCTCACATAAGACAAAGCTCCTCATCTCTCCATGGATTCCTCCACCTTGGAGAACTCTGGAATATCTACTGTCATCTATTGTATTCTCATTTCTATTTAATGGTGACTGAAGAACTGCAGTGTGAGATATAATTAAAGCAAATGTGATATTTAGAGAAAAACTGACAAAATTTTTGAAGCTATTGGAAAGCTTGTCTCATTAGTATTATTTAAAATCTCATTTTTACAAAATGATTTCTTCTAATCCTCACAATCTGCATAAGAAAGGAGTGTAATCAGCAAGCTGAAATTAAAGTATCTGCAACCTCTGCCCTTTCAATCAGTCACAAATTAAAGAAAATAATGTCTTCTAGTGGGAAAAAAATTGCTAAAGAAATCCTTTCCATCAATCTCTCCCCACTAAAGAAAAATATATATCCTTGCTTAAAAGAACACAAATAAATCTTACTAAGCAACATTTTTTTTTGTTAAATTTTGTCTTCATCAGATCTTGAAGTAAATGCTGATTTTAAAACCTCAGACTTCTTGCCAGGTGGCAGTGGAGTATCTTTCACAAGCAGAAGAGCATCCAGGGTATCCATGGCAAATTCAGAAGGCATTCTGTGCATGTCTGTGACCCTCCAGAGCTGCAGGGAAAGACAGCACTGTAGGGTTTTGCCACAGAGCACAACTGGTAGGAGCATTACCAACATTATTCTACAGCCTCTGCCTGCAGTGCTGCTCTCTTCTTTTAGCAGTTGGCAATAAGTTGCTTAACTTTTTGGAAGAAAAATTGGTTCGATGCAGAGCCAGTTGACTTAATGCAGAGATTTTTAGAAATTCCACCATAAACATATGTTCTACATGGCTTTGTCATTGTCATTTGAAAAGCCCAGTGACAGGTCATGGTACTGATTCTTTCCCCAGTACTGCACTCACGAGGAAGTGGCTTTGAGTTGTTCAGGCTTTTCTATTCTGGATTTATTGGATTTGCATGGCCAAGCTTTGGCAGGGTGGGAGCTCCAGGGGTGGCTTCTGTGAGGAGCTGCTGGAAGCTTCCTCTGTGTCCAGCAGAGGCAATCCTGGCAGCTCCAAAGAAGGACGTGCTGCTGGCCAGGGCTGGTCCATGAGAAATGGTGGCAACACCTCTGGGAGAACAGATTTGAGAAGAGAGAGAAAAGTTATTGCACAGCTGTGGCCAGAGAAGAGTGGGGTGAGAACGTGTGAGAGGAGCAGCTGAGCAGGCAGCAAGGCAGGGAGGAAGGGGCCAGGAGTGCTCCAGGCACCAGAGCTGGGATTCC
>VWZV01007367.1:172979-341781 GCA_013397155.1 Irena cyanogastra
TCCCATGGGATGGACTCAGGCTGCAGAAGTTCCTGGAGAACTGTCTCCCATGGGATGGACTCAGCTGCAGCAGGGGAAGGACTCCTCTCCCTGAGCAGCAGGAGAAGCCACGGGTGAGGAACTGACCATAACCCCCATTCCCTGTCTCCTTGCACCACTGGAGGCAGGAGGCAGAGCTGGGAAGGAGGGAGGGGAGGGAGGTGGTTTTGGGGTTCAATTTTACTTCTCATTGTCCTGCTCTGTTTTGTTAGTAATGAAGTCAATTAATATCTCTAATTAGAGCCTGTTTTGCCCGAGGTGGTATCTGGTGAGGGATTTCTCTCCCAGTCCTTATCCCAGCCCATGAACCCTTTGTTGTGTTTTCTCTCCTCCGTGCAGCTGCAGAGGGGAGTGAGAGAGAGGCTCTGGTGGGTTCCAAGAACACTGGATCACCAGGTTGCTGATAAATTTCCTTCCTTGGGCTGTATTTGAGCAATATTCTCTGTGAGGAAAAGAATCCATGGAAATGGTAATCCTTCAAAACAGCTGAGACAGCACTGTGTGCCAGAGGGCTGAGAAAATGTGAATGAACATTCTTTGATTTACCAGCAAGGTCTGTTCCTCCAGCACAAGTATTTAATCTGCTGACAAGGAGATAAGGGACTTTGCACAGCTTAGAGACCAGCCTAACATCACAAATACGATACAAACAAGGATAACTTTGGAAGGAATTACAATGCAAGAGAATTAATATCTCCTCTGTCTCCAGCACTGTGCATGCAGTTGTAAAGGAGGCTGCAAGTTCTTGTGTATCAGTATGTGCAAAAATAAAATGTAGTTTTAGAGAGTAAAAAAGCTTGCATATTTCCTCATTTCCTGTTAAAATGTCTGAAATTTTAATTTCCAAGACAGGCAAAAAATAGGATCAGATCCAGTTTCCTCCTAATCAAAGTCTACTTGTGCTCAATTGCCTACTTCCTTTACTTCTGAACCATAACCATTAGACAGAACTAGTGAGCATAATAAGAAGCCAGTTGAAGAATGTTTGCTTTCCCTCTTCAGACTCGTCATTAGTGAATTGATGTGTGATATATGAAAGGTTTTCTTTGGATTTATGATTTGGTGTGAATTTACAAACAGGGTTACTTCTGGCAAGAACCAACAAGGAGAAATGTCACTGATTATAACATGCACATTTTGTTTCCTAGTGGTTACATTCTGATAATATTTTGAAAGCTTAATGAGCTGTGGTACTTTTTTATCCTTGTAACTAGCAGAGACTTAGAAATACGAATTAAATACATTTCTACGGAAGAGTCCAGGTCAGGGCTAAATAAGACAAAATGAGGAGTTTACTAACTCCAAGTGCGGTTTCTTCTATGCAAACTAGCATGAAAGCATTGCTCAGGCAACAGACACAGGAAGTTTGATACCAAGTCAACTTTTATCAGGAGAAGCAAAGTCCAATTCATAAAAATATCCTGACATATGCACTTCTATGCCTGTCATGATTTAATTCCAGCTGGCAACTAAGCCCACAGAGCCAATCCCTGTGAAAACTCCTGGGCTGAGCTGAGGACAGTTTAATGGGTGAAGAAAAAGCTGCATGCACAAGCAAAATGGAACAAGGAGCTCATTCACCACTTCCCAGATGGGTGTTCAGCCATGTCCAGGGCAGTGGGTCCATCACATGTAACAGCTCCTTGGGAAGACCAAGGAATTACTGGGGAATGCCATCACAAACACTACAGCTTTCCCTCTTCCTTCTTGCAGCTTCATATGTTCAGCATGATGTTCTATGGTGTGGAATACTCCTTTGGCCAGTTTGAGTCAGCTGTCCTGGTTCTGCTCCCTCCCAGCTTCTTGTGCATTAGTTAGCAACAACTAAACTGTCGATGTGATATCAACATTGTTCTCATACTAAATCCAAAACACACCTCTGAACTAGCTATTAAAATGAAAATTACCTCAATCCCAGCTGGAACCAGGATAATGGCCATGGCCATAGAAGTATCAGTGGCATATTAATCAGATTTTTGCAGATGTAACCTAGTTGTCAGCTGGGAGACTCCCTTCTTTCCTACCCTGAGCTATTGACAGTGAGTGGGCTGAGGAGCAGGTGGAGATGAGGAGAAAGCATATGCTCCTCCATTTCTGCCAAAGCTTTTTCACATATTTCCTGTACATCCCCACCACTGATCTGTTCAGTGGATTTTCACTCCTCTCATACTAAACAGAGGATGGGGGCCTATGGACAAGAGGGAACTTAACAGTGCTAAAGCAGATGTGAAAGGTTTTATGTCTGAAAGGCAAGGTTGTAGGAAAGATGGTGTATTTTATTAGAATAATTCATGTCATTGGGAAAAAGCAGATGAGCTTTTGGGCATACAAGCTCTTTTGGGGAAGGTGTGCATTCATTTTGTTGAAAAATAAAAGTTTCTATATACTGAAGTAGCGTTCATCATCCATGGTTAACTTAAACTTGCCTTTAGCGAAGAACATGAATTCTTTTGAAAAACCCTGAATAAAACTGAGAAGAATTGCATGGAAAAAGATTTTTCTTTTTACAGTCTCTGAAAGGTGGTACAAGGTGAAGATTGCAGCATGCTGGGCACTCTTTCTGCACAGGCTACATGCAGACTATGTATACTCTGCAGTTTTCCTCTCACAGTCCTAAGTGAGCCTTAGTTTTCACATCATGGAGCAGCTCCTCAGTGCAGGGTTTGCTTCCAACAGCAGATTTCTCCACTGGGATGGTTATTAGGCTGCTAGTGCTAACTGGAAGTTACAGCATTGTCATTGATCCATGTTAGGATCGTACTGAGGAACTGCAGCACTTCACAAAGGCTGTGAGATATTGATCAGGTGATAACCAGCAGCAGCTTTAGACCTGGGCCAAATTCAAGGGAACAGTCCAGATGTGAAAGGACATGTGTTGTGCCCAGTGAGGCATTCTGCTTCCTGAAACTGTGGGCTTAGTGATCCAGGACTGAATTAATCCAGTGATCCAGAGAATACCCAGTGTTACTCAGTCACCCAAAGATATTATGATAATACAGCACTATGGAGACATAGACTGTGATTGGAATAGTTGATTGAAATAATTGTGACTGTTATTTTCAGCCTTGTTGCTAATGAACATTCCTCTGGAAGTCATTATAAAGATGTAGGGAAACACAATTTGAAAGACAATTACTTTTATTTAAGTCCAGTCTGAAAGGCAAAGGAATTTATGAGGTTTGTAACTGTTTGATGTTATTTCTATAAAATGTGTTTGTTTCCATAAACAGGCACGTAATATATTCACATAGAAATGTCAAAGGAATGAAAATCTGGCTTCATTCTTCTTTTCAGACAAAACATAACAGCATAACATTGTGATGAAGATCTGGGAGGCTTTCTGCTCCATTTTAGTTCTTCTTCTTAAATGTCTGATGGCACACCTGGTCTTCACATGTCAGTTCCTACAGTATTAAAACAATTAGTGAGTATATAGTGGTAGAAGTTTTATTTCACATATGTATCAGATCCCACCAGAAATTGCTACAACTGAGCCACTGCATTAAAAACTCATGCTTATGAAACAGAGAACAGTAAGAAAAGTGCATGATATGTAACCAAACAGCAGGTATGCACCTCATGTTGCAGTGATTAGTTTTTGATACATGAACTGAACTCTAAGAAGAATAAACATGAAAAATGCATTAAATTTTTGCTTTAATTCAATTTTTTCATGTTCTGTTTTTAAATCAATATACTATAATAGTTTATAATTCATGTTACCTTAAAATTCATGAGATGCACTGAAACAAGGAAATAAATAAAGAAAGAGGAATGCTTTAAAAAGCTGATTTTCTTCAGGGTTGTGCCCAGCTGTTTCTCAGTGCACCATTGCTGCCCAGGGCTGCAGTGACCTCTTAAAGGCTGGCACATTGCTCTGCAGCCAGTTTGGCTGGTGCCAGGCAGCACTCCTGTGCCAAACAGGGCTTTGAAGGGGCTGAAGCTGCCTTGGTGGCCAGCAATGGGCCAAACCTGCAGAACACTTTCTGAAGACTGCTCTAAGGATCTGCTTGCCTTTGTTTCCACAAGTCTCAGCCTAAATCTTGGTGCCAGCATGTCAAATCTTTTAGGTCAGCTTTTGAGTGTGTGTTCAGACAGAGCTGCAGAAGTGCACTGGCCAGGTGATTTTAGTTGGGTGGCACACTGTGGTTTTGAATTCCTTTCTCTGACTCTTCAGGCACAGAGGTGGGAGCCACTGTGACTGCCCACACCAAGTTTGTGTAAAGCAAACCTGTGAAGGAGCAGATTGCTTGCAGCAAAGCACAGGGCAGAGCAATGGGCTCTTCTCAAGAATCTCTCTCCATCCACCTACTGTGCCACCCAGTATTACCATGCCCATTTCTTGATTGCTTTCCCAGGAAGGTCTGCAATCACAATCACTATGAGAAATGTTCAAAAAATGAGTAGATGTGGCACTTTGTGATATGGTTTAATGGACATGGTGTTGTTCAGTCAAAGTTGAGACTTTGTGATCTTGGAGGTATTTTCCAACCATAATGATTCTATGTTTCTGCAATACTGTTATTTTGAAATCTTTCTGCCCATCACTGATTGCTGATTTCCTGCACAGGCTTTCCTGGCTTCTCTTGGACTCACCACATCTATCTTTGGGCTAGAGCTTGCTACTTTAGATGTTTGAATTTATTATTGAGCTAAGAAAAAATAATTGCAGTATAGGTTGTTTGTGGGATCCTCATGAATGTCCAGGGGTTTCTGATCTGTATTACAGCACAGTGTGCTAAAATTTCATATTGCTTTGCTCAGAACGAAGAATAGCATTTTTCTTGCAATGTGATTGGGGTTTTTTTTCTTCCTTTTTTCCCCCCTACCAGTGATTATATAAGAATGAGATTATGTTAGAGGTGCAATGTAACAGGAAGGGTTGAGAGCTGGAGGGAAGTGGACTGGAGCAAAAAAACCACAGCAGAGTTATGACTTAATTGGGAGCAGGTGGAAAGAAATTGAGCACTCCTGAGTTGAAGCAGAGGGGGAATTTCCTTAGAGTTCAGAGATCAGAACTGTCTAAAGACCTTTCTAACTAGAAAAAAATAACAAATCCTTTGAAATGGAAAACCTGAGCCTATGCTGCAGCCTCAGTGATGTGCTGTGGGTCTGGGAGCAGCCCTTACCAGATGCAGGATGTCTCCTTCAATCCAGTGCTTCCAGCCCCTGTTGTTCTTCGCACCTTTCTGAACACAGACCAGTTTGTCACCATCCCAGGTCACCAGGGACTGCATGAATCAGATAATTAACTCAGTTACATTAACCAGAAGTTTATGAACATATAAGAATAAGTTCAAACAATGTGAATACACAATTACGGTTGCTTCCTATCATTCTCCAACTTCCTCACTAAAAACCCCCCAAAGCATTTAAACAAAACCCAAATGCATTCAGGATGACAACAGTATGATGGAGGGAAGCTTTTGCAGTGCTTTATTGTCATTTCCATGTGTTTCTCCATATATGAGTATCAAGTGTTCACACTAACTGGTGAATTGTTGAGTGTGTTTACAGCTACTTGTGCACTATATGCAAAGTGCATTTTTTCCTTGCTGTTTAAAGCCATTAATGAAAAAATTACAGGGTTTCATGAATGAAGACTTAAAGGCTTATACTGAAAAGTGCAGTGCTAACACCTTTTCTAGCTCTGCATAAAGTAACAAGAGGAAGAGTACATTAATATCATCTCATACACTAAATTTGTTTTTATATTTTAATGTACTTTCACAAAGAAATTTAGAGAGATGTGACCATAAGCTGGACAATGGGCTGTAGCTGACCCTGCCTGAGCAGATGGGTTGGACGTGGTGCTCTCAGGAGATCCCTCCCATGCTCAATATCTCCAGGTCTGGCGTGATCCAGTCTAGCAGCAGCAGACAAGGTACTGGGTATGCTGGTTCTTATCCAGGAGCAGGATAACCCTCAGCAAGGAAAAGTTCTCTTTACAGGCTGAATTATCTGTCTACAGATGTGCTGGGGTACATTCAAAGCAACTTTGTTGGAATTGTTGTGCATTTGAACCACTGTCCTTTAGGGGCATATTTAGCCATGTATCAGACAAGTCCCTGTTAGACACCAGTTACAATCCATGAGAGCTCAGTTATTATAAAGCTCCAAGCGTATTGGGAGTTTAATTCATTTTCTACTTCAGCACTGGATGATTTATTTCTCTTATGAGGGAGCTTTCCATTAATAATGAGACAAAACTCATTCCATTTCAGTTAATTTCTTTCTTATTTACGGAATTTTCAAGCTACATGCTCTTTAAATTATCCATGCCCTCTTTACATTTAAATGTTGCCTACCAGTTTTATTACCTTCATCTAACTTTAATGTGTTTGAGGCATTGTTTTGTTAATAAAATGACCAGAAAATACTTCTAGAGCAATTCAGAAAGTAATGGCATGACATGCATCCCTTTTCCTTCTCCTCTCTAGAAACAAATAACATGATTTGTTTAGAAATTAATATTAGGCAAAAGTAATTATATCAGATAGGGTTATAAATGCACAATTCCTTCCTTCCTTCCTTCCTTCCTTCCTTCCTTCCTTCTTTCCTTCCTTCCTCCCTCCCTCCCTCCCTCCCTCTTTGCAGAGCAAGGCTTTTGTAGTGGTGATGAGCACTAGAGGAACACTAACTGATGGATTTAAGGAATGATGAAATTAGTGAGTCCTTAGATCCTTAGCAATGCCTTCAACTGATCTGAAGAGATGTGGGAGCAGTGTTTTTAAGCATAGACTTTGTAACAGGAATTAGTTCCCCTCAGTGCCCTCTGGAAGAAGGAGACAGAAAGAAAATTTAGATACAGGGATGTTCAGGATAATGAAAAAAAAAAAGGGCCTTACTCTTCGATGGCTTGCAGTGCTGTGAATGAGAAATAATTTGGAAGAAATCATAGGAATTACACTGCACAAAGTTAGTTTGAGAATTAAAAGTGATCTGTGGTCAACAAAGAATATCCTCTGTTAAATTTGTACCCCTCCAGTGAAGGATGATGTGAGTTCCAATGTAAACATGTCCTTTATGCTGCCACTTTTCCTGTGGCAATTGCCAAAACAAACAGGTCTTGTTGACAGAGAGTTTTGATCTCAGCTGCTCCGAGTTTGGCGGCTGTGGCAGAGTAGAGGTGTGGAAATCAGCAGAGCTGATAACAGAGATTCAGTGAGTGATGACCAGAGGAGGAAAGGGATGCTGGCTGTCCGACAGGGACAGCCAGTGGAAATTTAACATCTACTGGCCTTTCTACATTTGAAAGTGTTGTTTAAACTTTTAGGGTGAGAAGAAAGTAAAACAGAGGCAGTATTGATACAGAAACATGAAACTGAATTCAGGAAGTGAATCAGTGCTCGTGTGTATTCTTTTCCTCCCTGACTTCTCTGAGAGAGCCTTGTTAGAATGCTCCAGGAACTGATTCTGCCACAGGAGGTAGGGCAGGGGCTACAACATGGCCCTTAATACAGGTGTTGTGCACAAGAGTCCCTGAAAGGTGTCTGAACAAATGGCCACAGGTTCCTGGGGCAGTTCTGAGCTCAGGTTACTCCAATTATCCCCAAAGGAGTAGAGCACCCACTGCTGGGGTCCCTGCCCTTCTGCCCTGCCAGTGCCCTGCCACCTCAACTGCTCCAAGCTTTGACTCACATCTTTGTCTTGCCCCTTCCCAAAGCTCCCCTAACAGTAAAAGCTAAGTGCAGGCTTATTTTAACAATGTCCAACTGTTAAACTGCCCAGCTGAGATTGGTCAGTGCAAACCCAGCCATCCCAAAATTAAAAGTTCTATGGACGCAGTCCTAAATTCACAGGGATGAACCCCCAGTTTTCTTAAGGAGGATGCACAGGTAAAAATCCAATTTTGCTACTTTCTAGATACGTAAGGTGTATCTGAAAAGCTGGAAAAAATCCCCCACTGGAAAAATCTAATTAATGATTGTCCTCACGTATTGCAGTAACCATCCTGATTTGCATTTCTAATCAACGCTTGTAGCAGGAAGGAAAACTGTCTCAGGATGCAAATTACTTCTGCTTTATAAAAATCCTCTGATGTCTGTAAAATACTGGGGTTTCACTTAATGAATTCAGCTGATTTTGGGAACTCCTGGTGCTGACTGCAGCATGAACAGATAGCAGGTCCCAGGTTTTTACCTTTACCACTCGGTTATCCAGTCCTTTGGTGTGCTCTTCAAACTCCACTCCCACTGTGTAATCCAGTTCATAGTTTCTGAAAGTACTGAGTGTTTTGGTTTTAAAATTGTCTCCATTTTGAACAATCTCCTTTGTTTGTTTCAAGTGTTTTGCAATCTTACGAGTTGCAAAATCAATACCTGCCACAAAACAGAAGAGAGTGAAAATTCCAGTATTTGCTAACGAAAATAAAGCTCCACAGCATTTATATTTACACATTAAAAATAAATTAAGTGAAACATAATTCCATAAATGGTGCTTTTACCTGCAACATTTTTCAAAGAAAAAGATAATTTCAAATAAAAATCACCTTGTGTTTACAAGTACACTTTCAACTTGAGGCTCTTCCAATGATAATAAATTTATTTATTAACAGGATATCTGTGGGAACGTTATGAGCATACAACATACAACCGGGAGTGAACAGATGCTGGTGTGTTAAATCACCTGAATTTTTCTGAGAATGTGAAACAAGAGGAGCTATTGAGCCTGACAGTGCCTTTTTTGCCTCACCAAAGAAGGATCTCAGAATAATATTTCTTATCAGAGATTTAGCATGCTAGAACAGGTATGTAATCAAGGGAGAATAAGTATGTAATCAAGAGGACCTGGGCATGTTACTTTTATGATGAACCTATAGTCTGGGAGTATACAAAAGGTTAAGTAATTAGCTTAAAAGAATGAAAATTATATTAATGAAAAAAGAAGCAATCAAATAAAAATGTGAAATCCATTATTGTTCGATAGCAGACACACAAATAAATTGCAGTTCAAAAGGAGACAAATCCAAAGTCAAAAGTCAGGAAAGCACCCGTGTGGAGCATTTGACAGTTTCTGTTTCATATTCTGTCAGCATTGTCTGCAGTACTGATCTCCCCAGCACCCTTATGCTGCTCATGACGCGACTAACACGGCAATGCCCTCGGCCCCTGGCACTGCAGCACTGCCAGTCACCCATGGAGAGCAGGCACCACCTCGACCCCAGCTGCCCTAAGGCCAGCAGCACCACCCTCTGCTGGGAATGTTTCTGACCAGCTGCCAGGGAGCCTTGTCGTGGTGCTGTATGCAAACAAAATCACCTGCCACGCTTCTGCAAGAGACTGAAAAATGGGTTTGGTTTGCTGGCCATCCCTTGGTGGTTTCACATGGGCGTTAGTCACTGTCAGCCCAGCAATGCCACTCGCTAATGGAGCTCTTTTTCTTCTGCTGGATTCATTATCCTACTTGGGAAGAACTAATCGAATTGAGTAAGAGGATAGGCTTGAAAAAAAAGTGACTTTTAAACATGGGGAATAATGGTCTTGTTCAGTATTTATATTCAAGACTTCTTGGGTGTATTTTATCTGCTGTGGTGGATTAAAGGTATCTCCGGGGCTGATTTATAGCCAGGCAACATAAAATTTAGTTCTCTCTGAGGGAAAAAATGTCTAGACCTCTAAAGAAATGCTATTTCTGACTAATATATTGGTCTTGTAGCTCCTGGAGAAAAATCAGGGAGGTTTTATTAAAGCATGGTTTTCATAACTGCATTCTGAACAATATAAGCAATAAAAATGATATGTAGTTCTATTATAGTATATTTAAATACTTTGTAACATGTTGATGATAAAATCAAACCTTCTGACTTAGAGGGCAAAACGAATCTTTAATTAAAGTTAGAAATGTGCATGCATTAATTAAACAGACAAATTTTAAAAAACCCTCAAAACCTCAGTGTGCTTTGGATCTGAGCACATTAATACTTAAAACATCAACAAAACATAAAATGGTGAGAAAAAGAGCAGAAGAATATCTTTTCACCCTTTCCCTGCCATTTCTTTCTGAGAATCACCTACAACATATGCATCTTTGCAGTGGTTTTGGCATTGGGTTTCTTTTTGCTTATTCATTGGCAGTTTTAAATTACTATAGCTGATTGTGTATCTATAACTTATAGTTCATACAAAAATCACTTCAGTTAATGTGTATCTTCCTCCTGAAATTCAAGACATTGTCCTAATCTTTCTCATTTTCAAGCACTCTCTCTTTTTGTCCTTCACAAGTGTATATGCATATTATTTATAGATGTCCCTGAAGTTATTAAGATTTTTTTTTCCACAAATGCAAAAGTTAAAACTATGAATAGTGAAACTTGCCTTTCTCTCTTAAGAGAATTAAAGCTTTGAGAAAATTGCAACTGCTTTCAATTGTTGATAAATAGTGATGAGAGTTTATTTTTATGTATTTATGTATTTCTTCTATTTCAATCTGAACAGATCAATCAATTAGGATTAAGGTTCTTTGGTAAAACTAGTAGAAAATCAGTTAAAGCATCAAATTTTTCATCTCTGTACCATAATTAGTTCAAAGCACTAATTAAATAATGGCATTATTGTTACTTTACTGCCATAGAATATCTTATTCCTCTTTAACCAATTTGTGGCTCCACTGTTACAGTGAGAATATACCAGGAGTAAAAAAGAGCTTCTAGATTTGAAAACCTGTTGGTTTGGGGCTTTTTTCCCCACCTGTATCTGTTTTTTCATTTATCTAAATAAAAAATAACATCTTTGGCTACAAGTCTTCATTTGCTTGTATATTTAGATCTTTGCAATGTTAAGAACAATTACTTGATTTGGAATGTGATTGGCAGAAACCCTTGTGCCACAATGTACATTACAGAAAAAGCTCATTAATTTTTAGAAGGCTTTGATTTAGAATTGAACCATTTTCTCTTGGTGTGATTAATACTTTGTCATTTACCTAAAGCAACCATGTAGCCTTCAAAGTTGTCATTGGTCTCCATTTCCCAGGTCCCATTGTAGTCGGCAGGCATGGTGGCAAAGCCTAAACCCAGCTGCAGCTCAGGAGGTGAGGCTGGAAACAACCTCTGCTCAGGGAGTCTTTTATAAACCTTTTTTCCACTCAGGTTTATGGTTTTGTAGATAATGCAGTTGAAGGGGCAGAGTGATAACCCTGGAAACTTTGCTTTCATTGGCAAAGTTCAGTTGAACAACTGGCAGACAAGGAACAATTTCAGAAACATGGAGTAATACAGGACATGATTTTTACAGTGACCTTTGTAGAGAACTGCTGGCTATTATGGGATACCTTTGAAATATATTGAACACCGTGGCAAATTGTACAACTCAGTTAAAGTTTCCAAGGTGAATTGGTTTTTAACTCCTTTCTACGTGTCACTTTTCCCTGTGAATTTGAGTCTTACAGAGCTGACCCATCCAGAATTCCCACTTAAAGCTTATGGAAGGCTTGAACGTGAAACAAATGTTAGACAGGGCAGGAAAGAGAATATTCCTGTTCAAAATATTTTTAGTTTTGTTTGATTTTCAAAATATCTGCCATATGCCAATAGCTGAACTTATACCAACTACACTTTCATATTTTTGTTTTGGTTTAAGAGCATGTTTAGCAAATGTAAACTAAATCAAAATCAATCATAATTAGTATCAATCCTGCCCTGAAAATGATTTCATAATTCCTCTGAAACTTGTCAGTTTGCATTGAAGATCTATTTTATACATAGTTGTGGAGAAAACACGGATTTCAGTTGTGCAGATAAGCACATTCAGAATGTGTCCGAATGGAGAATGTGCAGTCAAGCTTTATTGGAATTTAAAGTAAGTACTGAAAACAAATTAATTTAAGATAAGGTTTTATGTTATGTGGCTTTAATCAGTCAAGAGATGGCTCTACAGAGACAATAACTGAACTGACCAAAAGTCAAAACGTTCTTGAACTCCTTGGCTTCCTCTCCTTTTTTTTTTAATGGGAATATTATTTTAAAATTTGCTAGAAAAAGTATTAACGTCTAGATCTTCAACTCAGAAACAAATAAAGGGAAGAGTTACTGATCTTATGATTTATCTTCTATGCCTTTACTTTGTTAAAATTTAATGCAAAATTCTACAAATGCTGAAAATTTGTAGAGGGATTAAAAAAACCCTCAAAACAAACCCAAAGAAAGTTGAGAGTTTCTGGGAGTTGAGTTCTTAAAATGCCTCAACTTAAAGAGCTAATTTAAGACAAGGAAAATAAGTATCCTGATCTGTACTTGTAGAAGCCATGAAGAGGGTTTTCAGTGGGGCATCAGGCAAAGGCAGGAGGAACGCAGAGACTGAAAGCTGGGCAAGCTGAATTCCTGTGGGAATGCCCCAGGAAATGACCTGCAGCCCTGGTTGTGGGTGCATTTCATCTGCAGAGCAGTTTATCCTGGCAAGCTGGTGGGCACTGACACCTTTACACAGGGTGAGAACAGCTTTTGGAAACCTGTCTCACTTCCAGCACAATTTATTGAGCTGATCACATCCACTACTGATGTGTTTGTTCCCCTCTGAGAAATTCCAGATGAAACTCTACGAGTGATGTCACATTGAAAGTGAAAATTACACCCCTTTTATTCTGCAGTGTATTGTGTAATACTTCTGCAACAGTTTGAATTTGCATGTCTCTGTGTACTTTCTTTCTTAGCCTCTGTGTTGCATCAATGTCAATAATACATTATTACTATTTACACATTTCATGTGTATACAAAAAGGTGCTGTAAAAATAAGAATACGTCAGACTGTCTACAATCACCTCCTAGAATCAGAGCATGTGCTAGGAGCTCGGGTGGGATATTTTAGATGCTCACTGACTTCAGTTCTGAGGTCAGTTTCTGTATAACACTCATTTTGATGTGATGGGGAAGGGACTGAAGCTGTATCCTGTGACCACCAGCAATTAATGTCCATTAACAAGTAAGGGAGTAACAGGAGGTTCCACTGCTGTAGATATGCAGAGCTAGGCACATCCTGAGAGAATTAATGATGACATGAATACATCCTTTGCACTAAGTATCATAACCAGTTAACAGCACAGACATGTACTTGTACAGCTTTTCTCCACAGTGTTTTGGTTATGAAGGTCCCTTATGATTTTCTACATTTTTCCCCCAATATATAAATTTTCTAAGCACGTGTTTATCCATCAGACTAATTAGCATTTTGAGCCTTTTGAGGTAAAAATACAGCTAGAAGGTTTACAGACACTACATTTAACCAATCAGAGAACTGGCTAAGTAGAGAATTAATAAAACATAAAATATTGGCTTGACAGAGTTCTGTGATGCTTCATGAACTTTAAAAGAGTGTTGTGCTAAGGTCCACAAAGAGAATATTCAGTTTGTGAATCAATATCTTGAGAGACAGTAAAACCTCCACCACAGCCAAATGCCTGCCTAAATCACAGGGTGCCAGGACACAGCACAGGTACTGCTCACACTGCTTGAAAACCTTGGGTGGAGAGCTCTAAGTCTCAGGTCTGCCTTGCCTGACTGACCTACCTCTCAACAAAGTTTTAAAATTTTTACTTACCTACTTGAAATCTTGGAAATTATTCTTTGTGCTTTGTATTTATTGTTTATGTACTCCATACACAGAGACAAACTTTCAAAATGGCGAAACAGTATTACCTTCCCATGGAAAAAGTCTACTTTTAGAGAAATGAAGATAAGGTGCCCTCTCCTAATTGTCATTACTGCCTTGTTCTCAGCACCCTTTTCTTGCAAACCACTTGCTAAAAATGAAATGCTGAGCTCATATCTTTTTTTTCAACACAGGGCTAAGATTTATGGCTGAATATTGAGTCCCTGGAAATAAAGCAAAATCACAAAAAACCAACTTACTTCTGTAAAAGCCTAAGTAACTTTTCCAGTCTCTATTTGTGTGTGAAGAAACAAAGATGGCAATGCTTGCCTCGTTCCTATGAGTCAGGATTGATTAGAGACAGTTTGAAAAGAAAAGATCTCATGGAAAACACCCAAATGCTGTTTGTGTGGAAGAGTCAGCAGTCATGGATGCTGCTTCCAACACTTGCCTCCCACTGTGTCTGAGACCTGCCCAGGGAGAAATTCTGTCTGGGTAGGGGAACAAAGTTCATCCTTTCTTGCTGTCTGAAAGAGCTGCAAGTGCATTCCCCTTGGAAAAGTTCTCCTGTAAAGCACTGTCAGAGCTCTGCATAAAGCACAGAAGGACCAGTCAAATGGAATTTTCCCTGTGAACTTTTGGGGATGGTGTTTTGAAGAGACAGTAACATGCTTCCCACTCTGCCCTTGCCTCATTTAATTTTTCTTTTAAATTATCCAATATGCAGATATAACACAGGAGAGAAGAGCCTGGTACTCCCCCAGGCAGCCCCTAGACTCCTCATGGTTGACAGCTGGGACTCTTGCCTGCAGTGATTTGGTTGTTGTTTAACACTTGGGAATATGGCAAACTGCTTAAGTTTTCTTAGCAACTGAATCTCCCTGAAGGATTCAGACAGAAGCAGCATGGTCACAGACACCTATTATTATTTTTAACTTGCTAGCACATTGCACTCACTAGGTTTATTTTTATTTTTTAAGAAAATTAATCACTTGCAATGTATTCAGTGATGGCTGCTGCTGCACAAGCTGTCAGAGGTGCTGTCTCACAGGCTGGAGCTCTGCCCTGCACAAACACCAGGAGTCACACCCTGACCACCAAAAGGGCTCTGGGAGGAGGCAATGGGCTCCTTGTCCATGTGGGATGTCCTGCAGGCCTCAGCTGCTGCCCAGGGACCTCACCAGGATGTGGCAGGAGCAGGAGGAGAGGCGTGTACAGCAGCAGGGGCAGAATTCAAAGGTGTTATTTGCAAAAGGGGCCCAGCAAATACAGTCTGCATGTGGGGGCTGCCTTCCCCCAGGACTGACCGGCCCTGCTCTGCCTCGGGCATCCTGGCTGACCCCAGCCTTTCTCACTGGGTCAGGGGCACTCAGTACAAGAAAACCCACCCCTGCCTTGGAGCTGGAGGTTTGGCTGTGGCTCCTGGACTTTACTGCTTTGTTCAGCCCTCCAGAGAAGGAATGGGAGGATTCTGGCCAGTTGTACATGGAGTTCTTGTTGCCCAAACACTTTTTATTTGGTGTCAGTTCTTAGCTGATCATGCCAAAGCAGAAATCTGCAGGGACAAACTTGTTGTTGACACCTGAGAGAAGGGGGAATTCCCTCATTCCCATCTCAGAGCAGGAACTGTCTGACACCTCATTGACAAACCAGTGGGAGTATGAGGGTCTTGATGCCAGTTTGGGTTTGGCCTTTTTTTCTTTTCTATGTTCTCTGTATCCTTCACACATCTGTTGGTAGCTCTGGTGCCTGTTGTATTAGTGACTGGTTTTCCATGGCCTTTCCCTCGGCAGAAAGAAAAAACAAATTCCAGAGCTCCAAGCCCTGAGAGGTACAAGGCCCCTGTGCTCTCTTGGCTCTTCCCAGGAACCAAGGTTGAGAACAACTGCTGGAGATATTTCATGGACAGAGCACAGCCAGAGCCAAGGGGGGCTCCAAAAAAGGGGGGGAATTGCAGCAGTGCTTGTCCTCCCAACTGGTGCTTTTATCAATTATGCTAATCTCCTAAAACCTATAAATGAGTACTCATCCCTGTAGAGGAGAGTTTTGTGGACATCTTTCCATAACTGCCCCTGAAGGCCTTCAAATAAAGATCTGCTCTCACATTGCTAAAATTATCTCAAGTTTCATTTCCAGGTTGGGAAAAAGGCAACAGTGTACACAGGGCACACAGAGGTCAGTTATGCCAGTCCAGCACATTTTGTGTTTGCCTTCAACTTCAGCAAAGATGCACAAAAAATGCTTTAAATCACTCTTAGAAATAAAGTAATTGGTTTTCAGTCATTGAGGTTTTCTCTTTTTTCAGTCATTTCCACCTCTCCTACTCCATCTGATTTTGCTGATGGAGTTGGATGCAGATGTTACACACATTATTAATCAAAAGTCTCCCTCCTCTCTTAACTAAGGACTTTGGCTTAGCTTTTAGAGACTTCATAATGTCACTTGTGATTGTGTTACTGATAACATAAAAATGATAATCCAGTGGTCTCTGTTGTCTTGAGAACACACTTTTGTTAAGGTGGTTTACATTTCAAAATATTACACTCTAGAGAACTATTAGCCAGTGGATAAAACTGACCAACCTTGATTTTCAAAATAAATGGGGAATACTGCATTTATTTATTAGTTCTCCTAGGCACTTATTCAAAGCTCTTTATTCAGGCTTTGAGGAAGCAGATAAAAATCATTAGCCTTTGTGAAATCAGAAAAACCGAGGAGACAACATGGTTTGGCCAAGGTCATGAAAGAAGCCACCAGGCAGAGCAATCAGTGAGCAGAACCCTTTACATTTTCCACAAAAGCCTGCTTCCTTCTGGGCTAACTCTAGCATGGATGGAAAATCTGAACCCAGTTCAAGTGCTTTGTCATTGCCATTAAGGCTGCTTAAATTTTCCCTTAAAAGATTTTTTCAGGATGTGAATTCCTGCATGAGCTATGCATTAATATCTGTAATGTATCTATAATCTATAACTTAATTATATTTATTCTGTGGCAAAGTTTTGTAATTGCAACTGCCACTTCTTATCTTTACCAGATAAAGGTTGTATTACTTAGACATTGAACTGGAATACTGATGGATGGATTTTGAATTAGAAGAATCTGCAGAAAGAAGTCTGAGGTTTTTTCTTTGATACTTCCACAACAAACACAATTTAGCTAAGAAAATATGTATCTCCTTTGGCTTGTTCATGCCTGACCGTAAAAGCTGATATGCCATTTTAATGCAGTCATCCATAGAAGATTATTTTAAAGGTTCAGTTTTGTCAGACAGAAACAATCCTCTTTACCTCATCTGAATAACACTTTATAGAGATACTTTCAAATATCTTACACCTCAAATTTCCACATAACTCATAAGTGATAGAATTCAATGATAGAAAGATTTTGCTTCCAATTCTGGAATCCCGATGCAGAGAAAAAGTTGTATCAGCTGTTGCAATTAGTCACAGTTTTGGGTTCACTGTGGCCATTTAGAAAAAGGTTAGAACCATTCTTGTAGTAAGCTCAGGGACTTGGGCCAGTGTCCCAGAAGGGCTGTAAGCTGATGGAGCTGCTGATGGAAATCCACACCAGCACTCAGCCTGCTTTCCTGTTGTGCTGCTGTCGGTGCAGAGCAGCTCCAGAACTGCTACCCTTGTCCAGGAAAATTCCTGCATAGGTGAGTGTATCTATTTCCTGACTGCTTTCTTTTTGCCATAAATCCCTTTTACTGCTTCAGATAGAAAAAAAAAAACAGCTCAGAAAGCCAGCAGCAAATCAGGGTAACTGTGAGCACCCTCATCCCGTGCTGCTGCATCTCTCTTAGAACCTCAGGTCATTATTTCCTGTTGATTAAGGGATGCTCTGTGCAGTAAATCTCATGAATTTGCTCCTCTCACAGTGCTGTACAGCTAATTCTCTTCTGTCTGCATCTCCAGCTCCAGAGCAGCATCCCTTCTGTGGGAAAGGCTCTGGCTTTGTTCTGCCACACCCTGTTTGAGGAATGAACCAGTGTAACTCTCCAAGGCATCCTGGAATACTAGAAAATATTTTTTTGTAGTAACAGTGGCATTTAGATATCTGTCTGATCTTTGGTGAATTCCTGGTTCTAGGTTGGCAATTATTTAATAGAAATAGCACTTAGGATGAAAATTTAATCTTTAAAAAAATTTAAGTGGAAAAATCCCAATATTGTCTGTGGTAGCTCAGTGGGTTTGTCCACTCAGTGTTGTTAAAATGCAGCACATGTGACACTGCAAGCTGGCTCCTAAGGCATGTGCATAATCAATCAGTTATTGGGGATGGGCCAAGAGAGATAATCCAGGACACACTGCTGAAGTTCAGATTTCTCCCAGGCACATGGCAGGATTGGTTTTTGACAGCAGGGATGCTGTGTGGTTTCAGTTCCTGGATGCACATGCATGCAAAGCAGGGGAAGGAGCATTTAGAGCATTTATATCTGTTTGTTGGCATTGCCACTGGAAAGCTGAATTGAAATAAGGAATTGATAAATATGGTAATTCACTTTTCAGTAAAATGTACCAAATGCATTTAATACAGAAGAAGATAAAAGAGAAAATAAAGTTTTTTACATTCTGTATTTTAGATGAAAATGTATAGATTTAGATAGAGATTTACCTATACATATATCTATATATATATAACATAAGAGATTGACCGGCTGTGTTTCACTAAAAGAGTAGAAGGAAAGAGAAAAATGATTGAAACTTGAAAACCTGAGACCTAAATATAATTTCAGATTAGGAAAGGATTCCCCAGACGTTCAGAGCAATATTCATGATGTTGTGTTTCTCCAGCTTATATGAGAAAAAAAAAAAATCAATTGATAAGGAGAGTTGCTGTAATGTGGAGGGAGGTGGGTCAGAGACAGAGACAACACACACCCAAAGTCCATGTGGCACCAGAGAGGGTTTTACTGTTTGAACCCAGCCTTAAACAGCAGGGGTTTGAAAGGCCCTGGTCTAAAACACTCATTGGTCTGGTCCTAGCAGCTCCCAGTTCTCTGAGCAGTGAGATGCCTGCAGCTTAGGATGGAACGTGGCTGGGTGAAGTCCCTGGTTTATGGAACTGGGCTGGGTTTCTTATTTATAACCAAATTAATTGCCCAGTAAAAGCCAGCTTGTGCTGTGACACGTCACTTTCAACACAGCATCAAAATTTACTTTTCCAAATTCACATTAAAAGCTTCCTAGAAACTGGAGAAATACACAAGTGAATTTTTTATATGCTAACTGGGAAGGAAGGAAGGAAGGAAGGAAGGAAAACAGCTTGCCTAGAATAATTCCCAAAGGAATTTAAGAAGGCTGGATGGAAAAGACAGAACAGCAATGTTTACCTCTGTCTTGCTAAAACTATTTGGTGTTTAGTGCAAAATGAAAGTATCCACTTGGGTCTCTAGAGATTTTCCCCACCTGCCCCTTTCAGACCGCGTTTGAAGTTACAGTTACTGTAGTTTTTGGCTCTATCATGATTTTATGGACATTTCCAGGTGATCTGAGGTGATCAGAGCAACACCCAATATGGATACAAGTGCCTGCTGTTTATGAACACAGACACAGGCTGCCAGGGGTGTGGGAACAGCACAACTGAAGTGTCAGCTCTGACTTCTGTGCCAACAGCCATGAAAAAGGAGTTTGTGCTGGGAAGTATTTCTTCAGCACCATTAGACTCCTCATGAGGAGTGCCCCTTCACGACAGTGGGAAAACAAAGTCCTGTGCAGTAATGAAACGTGTTACTTGTAAAAATATAGATAACTGGGCAGTTTTTTCTAACTTGCCAGACATAAAGCACAGTCGTTGCAGTAAGCTATATGTCTGTTAGAATGATGCTGATCATGGCCTCTGTTGCTGGTAAAAGACAATCCTGTCAGGGAAAAGAGGAGCCTTGGTTATCAGGGTACTGTGCTGATTGCTTGCCAGCTGACAGACAGGGAGAACTTCTGGGGAGAACACTGCTGCATGATTAGCTCTGCTATCAGGAGATTGAAACCACTGCACTTTAAGGCAGAAAAAAATGTCTGTTAGAACAATATTCAGCATGAGGGGAAATAATGATTCCTTTTTCCTCCTCGTGGCTACTGCAGCTACATCTTCAGCCAGCAGAGCTGCGGGTTTGAGCAGCACCACGTTGCAGGAGTGACAGTGACAAATGCAGCGTGGCTGGAAGGGCCGGGAGCCCTGTGAACAGAGCTGGGAAATTGCCTCGTGCCTGCCACCCCTTGGAATGTGCTCGTGGCCTCCTGTGAAAAATGCATATTTTATGATTGGCTTTTCGCAAATATGAAAATGAATACTCTATGTGTTGTGTTGGAAAGTTATACTGTACTAATCCCTTTAAGTAGTGCTGTATTCTTTTTTTTTTAAGAAGTGTGGTAAATATAGTTTTTAAGCTATAGCATAATATTGAAATAGAAACTGTGTGATGTAAAGTAATTTTTGTAACTAGCTTAAGAAATAAAAAGGAGACAAGTAAAGAATTCTTCACACTATCCTGTTGAGATAGAGATAATGTACCAGGCAACAGGTCTCCAGAGAAGATATATGACTTCCTTACCAGACAGCTCAGGATGCAAAGAAAGAGCTGAGATTAAGCAGAAAGACCTTAATTTGAAAGGAATGTTTGAACATATGAATATGCAGCAGTCTATTGCTCTTAAGGAGAATCCTTTGTTAGCAAGGTGTGCTTGGTGGTGGAATGCCAGCACCTGGACGTCCATAAAAAAATTCTCTGTCTTATTGTCTCTTATTGTCCTAATTTTTCTTATTATTACTTTCATTACTATTTTTTTATTATTAAACTTTTTAAAATTTTAAAAGGAGTGACTGGCGTTTTTCACACCTCCCAAGGCTGATTTGCCATTTCCGCCAGCAGATCTCCCCTCACAGCTCAAGGTTCTGCTGCTGCGTGGCAATCAGGCGTAGCTGGACTTTCAGAGAAGACATCACATCACCATCAAAACCTTTCCCTGGTGGCTGTACACACACACTTACCAGACCCAGCCTCTGATGGGATGCTTTGGAAGTTTAGGTTTATCAAAAGCAGCCTAAGACTGTTCCTGTTCCCCCCATTAATACATTTTCATTAGTGTCTGACCCAGCAGCTGCTGGCTAATCTCCCTTTAATCTCCTCAGCACATCAACTTCACTTTTTCTTTCTGTCACTGATACCACTCTGCTTTAATAGCTCCCATATCAAGGCAGAGATCTCAGTCTCTTGCAGAATCCCACTCAAGGGCATTTGCAATGTAGACAGTAGGTTGAATCTAGATATTTAAATACAACAAGGAAACAAACTTGCATTAATCTTAACATGGAAGTTAATTGATCAATCTTAAACATGGAAATTAAATCCTTTTGAAATCCTTGGCAAAATTACAGGTAGTTTTGTTGTCTTGTCAAAAGATAAAAGATAAATTTAAAAGTGTTATTTCAGAAAATACTTTCATTGTGAAAAGACCAAATTATAAGCAAATAAGCACCAAAATGACCAGTGGTACATCTTTTAAAAACTGGATTTTATACAATTAAGGAGTACTTACACTAAAAAGAGACTATGAAGAAAGGAAAAATCTTCTTGTTCTGCCCAGCTGTTTCATCAACAATTATTTTTTGTCTGGTGGAACACACCTGCTGCACAACAAAACAAAATGCCCCCAAAAATAGTTGTAGTGGGTCCAGGAAGAGCTTTTCTTCACAAAGAAATATCTCTTACCAAAAGGGCCCTTTTCTCTGCATACCTAGTACATTTATTTTTTTCCTCATGATCCAGTGTATTGAGGTTTGATGCTCCAGAGATGAACTGCAATGAACTCTGTGATTGAAAGCTGCACTTGTTTTGCTATTGATAATTTTGCTGTTGTGGGGCCTTTTTTTTCCTTTTCATTGTGCAGGGGGGACTTAAAAGAAGAACAATATTACTTATCTGGGGTTATGTTCTACATTTACCTTCACTTAAAGAAGATTTGGGCATTCCCTTTTCACATTTTTAGTGTCTAATGGGTAGTGAAAGCCAATCAGTTCAGGGGAATACATGAGTGAGAAGGACCTACACATCCCTGAAGTTATTCAAGCTGCAGTGGCAAGTACTGTGTGACATTAATCCGATTTTCAAAGCATTTTTGTGGCTGAAGAGGGAAAAATGCTCCCCTAAAAACATCCACAGGATGTTCAAGCAAATTAAGTACTTGTTAACTGTTAATTTTAACTCAAAGTTAAGCACCTGGTAAGGTTTTTGAGTGACCTTCAGCAGTTTCAGTACGTCCTTGTTTCTTTGGTTCCCAAAATACATTTGGAAAGACAGTCAAAAATAGACACTTCCATGCTGAGAGGTGGAACCAGAAATGGAATTCTGTGTAATGTGATAATTCAAATGTCTACAAGGTGGACTTGCTGTGAGAGAAAAATGCATTATAAAGGGTTGAACATATGTTGAAAAAAATATTATCTGAAATAATTCTGCATCTGTGTTTGGGAGTCATTTTCCTTGTGTTCAATTGCACAAAAGATGACAAAGAAAGCTTCCAGTGGAATTTAGGGGCTTTTCAGTCCTTGAGGAGGTGGAACTGGACTGTTCACAGGTTATTTTGTTAGGGAACTCTGATGTTCTACTTCTTTTTTGTTTGGCTTGGTATGGAATGAGTCATCAGTTTCTGCATCATTTCGGGGTGTGAAAGCTCGTGTGCAGCTCTGGTGTGTCTGGCTCCTGCCAGCCCCCACGTCTCAGACTGGCTGGAGCTGAGCTCAGGCAAGGCTGGGATGAAGAGTTACTGCTGCAGAGCACTGGGGAAGTCTGCTCTGTGCTTTTGGCTGCTTTTTTAGGTATAACAGGTCTAAAACTTCCAGGGAATTCTTTCAGAGTTGCAATTTATTACCAGTTCCAAAGAGGAACGGAGAGAGTTCTGTGTTTTTAGCTGAAATAACAAACGTGTAGGAATGAAGGAGCAGTGGTGGCTTGGCTTTCCAGCCAGGGCTACTTCAGACCATATGCTGCCCTTAAGGATTGTCCTGAGTAATTAAGTGTCTCTGATGAACCTTGGCATCAGTGTGGCAGTGGAAAGACTGCATTTCCTTGCTGTACCCAAAGCTGGGTGTGTGGAAGAGCTGCTCAGTGCTGTGTCTAAGTTCTTTCTGTGTTGTTGTAACACACATAAAATGGCACTTTTCTCTCATTTTCCTCTACAAAAATAACCTTGGAAATGCCAGCATCGAGAATGGCAACATGTTTCGTGACAGGATGAGTGAAAGATCACACAGTAATTTCACAGAAGTTCTATTGAGCTGTGTTAACTTCCTCTGCATGCCCTTAGCATGCCCAGCTGCAGAGAAGTGTTGGAAATTGGAATGGTTACGGATGACAAACATCAGTGCCTTGGTAAGAAAATATAACTCAAATCATGCTGAATTAGAGAAGGGGAGCAAGGAACTATTGTGAGTCTTGCTGCACTTGATGGAATGTTAAATTCCAGTGAGTTCTCCCCACGTGCTGTGGTTCTAAGCCTCACCAAATGATAATGGTGACTGCACTGCATTGTAAACACTTCCTTTTGTAGTAAATCCACTGACTCACACGAGAGAAAAACTCAGTGGGAACATCAGGATGGAGAGGAACTTTTCTGTTTAACTCCAAGTTTCAGGACAATTTTGGATTAATTCTTCATCACCTCTTGTGTTTCACCTCTGCTCTTCGGCACTGTTGCCTTTTGTAGCTGGAAGGGGAGGGGAAAGAAAGGCCAGTCCAACAGGGACAAGAAAACTCTGGAAGTGAGCCTAAAAGCATTTAAAGGACTGCCCTGATGGACATATAAATAACTGCTCCTGCTTCTGCTCCAATCTGGAAATGGCAACTAGCTGAACATTTAAGTAAAATATTTTAAATTTTGAATGCTGTTTTCACAATATTGACCTTTTATTTGCTCAGCACTAGGTACTTGTGTACCACAAGACAAATGGTCTCTTGTTATGTAAATAAGTGTAGAGTCAATCATCACAGACTGTTTCGTATCCTTCTTTCCTCCCTTCCTTTAATAAGAATGTTGCCATTGGAAGAGGGGATTTTATTTTGCCTCCATGGTGCAGAAACTTAATTGTCAGGCAGATTTATTGAAGGGTTTGGTGAAGAACTGAAATACCATTTTGCTTAAGTGTTCAGTGGGGATTCTATTATTAGTTATTAGTATAGAGAAAGGGCTTGCTCTGGTAATAAAACACATGGTACTGAAGGGACTCTACTTTTGTGTGCACTTTTGCTAGACAGGAGAAAATTATTTAAATAAACATTTGCTTTGAGGTGGAAAAAACTTCTTAAAACAGAAATAGCTGTAGCACCCAGGTAATAATCCAAGACAAATGTGCTAGTAATAGAGGGTGAAAGGATGAATAGCTGGGAATCTGTTCTCTGGTTACAGATGAGGCTGTCCAAAAGAGAATATAATACAAAATGATACATTCTGGGAAGTTTTATTGATGTTGCAGTGGCGAGCTCTTGCTTTTTACTGTCAAGTTTCATAGAGTAGAGCCCAGCAAATGACAGACATTGATGGAAGTGGAAGTACCCAGGGGAGCACGTCCATGCTGTGCTCCAGAGCTCAGTCCAGTGGGAGACTCTTTGGGAATCTGATGCTCCTTCAAAATGAGGAATTTGCCATTCAGCCTGTGCTTATTTCACAATAAAACTTTTACACAGATCATGCTGAGGAACTCCTCCCCACCCTTCACAGCTGGACTATTGCATAAATGTGGGCTGTAACCCCAACTCTTCTTTCAGTTCTGGTTTCCATGGCTTAGATTGTAAAAGATGGGAACAGCCAAGTTTATACTGGAAGGGGTAAAGGAAACCTGAGTGGCATGGACAAAACAGGGAATGGCTGTTTGGTGGGAGGAATTACATTGTAATGTACCTGTAGGCTGCAGGCTCAAGTGAACAAAAAGTGTTCTCCCAACAATGGGAAAAGCTTGTTTTGTTTACACTTTCCATTCACACTGCTTCTGTAGGCACTGGTCTTTCCTAACAAAATATGAGATGTCCATTGTCTGAAGGTATTGCAGTTCTGTAGAAATACAGAGTGGATATTGGCAAACCATGGCTGAAATTCTGTTGAAGATCAAGAAAAACAATATAAACTTTGATTCCTGAGCAGCAAGCAAATTTGGATATAAATTCCCTGTGGAGGTCTTGGTTACTAAGCAGTTATGAAATAGTCAGGGAGGCAGATGTTTGTCAAGTAATTGTTGAATGCTATACATTCAGTAAGCATCTATTTTATGGAGAAAGTTTTAAATCACATTTCATGATAACAGTTGTTAAAGGTTCATGGAGACAGCATGGTTAATTTTACACACATTAATTGGAAAGCATCGTCGTGGAAGCAATGAATGAACATAATTTCCTTTTCCAAGGGAAAGGGTTGCTGCACTGAGATAAGAGGTTACAATTATAATGACAAGCAATTGAGATGATTTGAAGAGAATCTATTCAAAGTTAAACATTTCTGAAGTTTCTGTATTTTCCATCCATGAGCTGTGGAAGTGCTTTGTGAGCTTGCCTTTCCTCCATAATTAGCAGTAGGTTACATTGCTTCTGCTTGATAAGCCATTAGTTATTAGTATGGTGCTAAATTTGCCCTTGTACCAAATGACCCAAAGGGGAAAAGCTGTCTGTTTGATTACAATAATAATAGCTTTTAACAATTGGATTTACTTAGCTAGATGTTAATTGATCCACTTACAACCTTCTGCAAAAAGAGCTTGTGAGTGTTACACAAGACTGGAGAGAACTGCAGGCAAAAATTAGAAGACAGCTGGTGAATTAAAGGTTATGAACTGCCAAGTTCTATTGAAGGAAAACTACATTTCAAAAAAAGTCTCTGTCAGTGCTGAACATTAAAAAAAATCCTGCCAAGTTTATCTGGGGATAGGGGTGTGAGCCATCACTTTATTACAGTTACTTGTTTGTTCTCTTGCTTTCCTTGGGCCTCAAGACTGGAAAGATACCTGGAGGGTGTCCATGATTATGAAATCAATAATTAGGAACTTTAACAAAAGAAGTTTCTGTGTCCAATAATCTTCCAAGAAAAACAAATGACTGATGAGCTGAAATTTGGCAACTGGGATATCCTCAACCTTGTGTAAGATGATAAATAGCATTTTAAATAGGAAAGTATTTGCAATTTCCCTTAAGCAGAGCAGTGTTTCAGCCCAAGATCCACAAGTTTCTGATCTTTTCCCTCTCCTACAACCTTTCTACCTTATTTAATTGTAACCAGTTTTGATCTGTCCCACTCCAAGTACCAGAAAACTCAATCCCCATGAACTGGTGGTCTGTCTGTCTGTCTGTCAGGATATCCATTTAGCTATGGACAGAGCTGGCTGGCTAACACACTCTTCCAGGAGAGAAAAGCAGCTTCTGCACAGACCTGGCTGATCAGACTCAAGGATATTTCCCAGAGACTACCTTAGCCATAAGTATTACCAAGAAAAAAGGGGAACTTAAATAAATAATTTCATTGCACATCTGTAATTCTGAGTGGTATCATCCACAGCTGTTGCAATGGTAACACAAGAATTTACATGGACAGGGACTATGATTCACCTGTTTATCACACAGGGATGCTTAAGTCTTCATGGGTAGTATCTTCTGGGTACTTTCTGAAGTAAAGCAAACTCCAAAACTTAAGAAAATTGAATTAGATGTCCCTTACAGCACATCTGTACACTCACAAGGTACAGTACCATGGAAACAGCATAGTTCAGGAAGTTTACCATCCCTGCTGTGCTAACTTTACACTTCCCAATGGCTGTTTCTGACCCTTCTTTTCTCTGTGCTGTGTCCCTGCCCATGGCAGGCAGCTGGGATCTCTGAGGGCCCTTCCATCCCAGGCCATTCTGTGAGTCCATGATTCCATGTTAGATCAGGCTCCCCCAGCTTTCCTAAACAGGATTAATAACAGTGCATGTTTTAAAACAGTCTCTGGTTAGTGGAGGATGGCAGAACTTATTCCATTTCCATGTCTCAGTCAGCACTGAGTGCCCGGGAAAGGCAGAAGCAGGGAGAAGCACAGGAGCTGCTGCAGAGCAGGGACAGGGATGTTGCCAGTTTGGAGCAGGGACAGGGATGTTCCCAGTTCAGAGCAGGGACAGGGATGTCCCCATCTCAGAGCAGGGACAGGGATGATCCCACCTCAGAGCAGGGACAGGGATGTTCCCAGTTCAGAACAGGGACAGGGATGTTCCCATTCCAAAACAGGGACAGGGATGTTGCCACATCAGAACAGGGACAGGGATGTCCCCATCTCAGAGCAGGGACAGGGATGTTCCCATCTCAGAGCAGGGACAGGGATGTCCCCATCTCAGAGCAGGGACAGGGATGTTCCCAGTTCACAGCAGGGACAGGGATGTTCCCACCTCAGAGCAGGGACAGGGATGTTCCCATCTCAGAGCAGGGACAGGGATGTTCCCAGTTCAGAGCAGGGACAGGGATGTTCCCATCTCAGAGCAGGGACAGGGATGTTCCCAGTTCAGAGCAGATACAGGGATGTTCCCACCTCAGAGCCAGCTCTGCCATGGTGATTTCCCCACTGCCTGAGTCCCTGAAAAGGGCTGATAACAGCTATTAAAGGAGACACCTGCAATTCAGGGTTACATGCTAGAGCTTTGTGAATTCAAACCTTTTTGAACTCAATGTGACCTGGTGGTGCTCACTGTATCCAGTGTGTGGATGGACTGAAAATCTGCAGTATTATTCCCTTCAGTAAGGTTTAATCAGTGTTCTGATTTCAGCTGCCAGGCCAAGGCTCTCCTACACTCAGTCTGCACGAGAACATGGGACTATGATGGGCATAAAAATATCTGCAAATGATACTGTACAAAGCAATGCTGGTCTCATCTTCTGTGTGGTGTGTGTACAGGTATGAACAGTTTCTAGCTATGACCTTACTCTCAGTGTCTCCAGAAGAAGAAAAAAAAAAAATCCATGAGCAGATATTGGCTAAAGCATTTGGAAAAGCATTACCCCTTAGCCATGCTTTTGTAAGCATTGTTTTTTCCAAAGTATTGATGCAAAAATTTACTTGTTTTGAGAAATCGGATTTTTATTTTTGATGGAACACTTCCAGTATAGATCTACTCCACCAGAGCTAATGGCAACATTCTTACTGGCTTCAGTGAATTCAGGATTTAAGTGCAAGCTGCATTTGCTTCTTTAAAACTGCAGTTCACCATTGAAAATGAGACTAAGGCTCTGAAAGGGTGATGTCTACTGAGAGTAAAAAAATAGCTTACAAGGTCTAACCCCCCAGCACCTTGTTTCATACCTAACAGTCCTTTTTTGGCATAGTTGAGAATTATGGTATGCACACATTTAGAGAGTTCAGTATCTTTAATTGGCATTTCTAAAAATAGTTTTATTTGCAGTCATTTTTTTCAACTTCCTAGAACTATTTTATTCCAATGATACAGTTCTAATGTGATCTTCATTTCTGTGTTTGCTCTTGTCACTGAGGGTGCTCAGTACTAGCATTTGGAGAGCTGGTGGCAAGCCTGAAAATTCTGTTGTTCTTCACTCCTGTAGCAGCAGTAGCTCACTGCACCTTCTTAAATACCTGCTTACATGTGACTCCACACACTCTTATTTCCTAGGAAGAGAAAATAATTAAAAACCAGAACTTTTACTTAGGACACAAACATTATAGATTCATGTGTACATCCAGCTGAATTTGAATCTATGATTTTCTATTAAATTAAATTGGGAGGTTTGTACATATTTTAGCCTATTTTTCATCCTAAAATAAACCATCTGGTTTGGGTTTGTTTTCTGCTAAAAGGTGGAACAAGGGACGTTATTTTGTGATCTCAGATCTTAAAGGGCTAAATATGTTCCTGGTGCATTATTCTTGATTTGCAGTGAATAATATCCAACTGCTTTAGGCCTTTGGAATGGGCATTCTCTATTTTGGACACATAAAGCAGTGGGGATGGATTTGCCTCACCAGCTCTGAATCTGTGTGGGGATGACTGGTAGCTCAAGCCTGCAAATTCAGAAATCAGGGTCACTTTAGCAACACAGAGCTCCTGGCTACAAAAGGCAGGTGACTGTAGAGATTTGCCCCAGGGCTGTGAACCAGCACAGCACTGAGGGTTTGACTGAGCCTCAGCACCCTGGGTGCATAAATCTGCTTCCCTGAGTTCCACAAGAGCCTTGGAAACCCAGCCCCCCCTCCCCTTGCTGATCTCTGGATCTCTGTGAGCTGGGCACGAGTAGGGGCAGAGTTGCCATCCTGGGCTGGGATTTGTGAGGCTGCTGCTGTGTGCCTGTTCACCCATCCCCACTCCTGAAACCCCTCCAGTTTCACCTCAGAAGTGCACACAGGGGTGTGCCTGGGGCATGTGCCTGTGGCAAGGTTTAGGTGCAAGAAAACAGAGTGTGGAAGCTCTTAAGGGACATAAAGACAGTGCTTGTGCATGTCCTAGCAGAAGGGATGCACTTTCCAGTTCAAGATAAGACTTTAAAGCTCCTAGAATATTTTGATGAAGTTATGCACATTTCTTATGGGGGACTTCGATAAAATGACTTTAAAAAACCTTTAACTAGGTCAATAAACTTAATTGACATAGGTTGCTCGACCCCAATAAGAGAAGGTGCTTCCTGCTGAGCTGGGGAAGAACAGACTGCTGCAGTGACTTTAGTTAGGACCTGTTCTGTTCACTCCTGCAGAGGTAACCCAGAAGAAGGAGTGTGCAGTAGGGGCTGAGAGATGTGCTGACAGTGACAAAAACTATGCAGCAGAAGCAATCAATACAACAGGAAAGGGCAATAAAACTCAAAAGGAAATGGGGAATGGTCAAATAAGTCATTCATATAAAATAAAATCTAAAAAGAACTACAAAGTACAGACCACAGAATGAAATGAAGAAAATAGGGAGGGATAAACTACTAAAGGATGTGGTCCTACTTTCTGCAGAACTGTGAAAAGAATAAATTAACACTTGGCTCGTTGTGTAAAGTTCAATAGGGTCATAAAGCTATTGAAGTACCAATTCTTTAAAGGTAACTGCTCATTGTTTCAAAGCACTCTCAAAACGACAGGACTTAGTAATCTTAGTTGGTCAAAAATAAGATACTAAAGGGGGCTCTACTGTACTTTTAATGGAGAGAGCTGCATTAACGAGGATTAGAGAAATAAAAAGGACATATTTTGAAATTCATTAAATACAAGGAAGTGAGAAAATTGAAATATCGAGGAGTGGGCTCTAAAATACTTGGTTACTTCCTTTGCATGAATTAATTTTGTACTGACTTCTGCATACATGGGAGAGAGATTGTGGTCAATTTTCCAAGTGCCAGTGAGTGAATGCGTGAGCTGGCAGGTATGATCCAGAATTCTTCCCAGCCTTCTGAAAAGCAGCATCAGAGCAGTCAGGTTACCCTAGGCTACCTAAACTGGCACTAGACACAAGTATTTCAGCAACTGAATCTGAGTTTCTGACTTCTAAAATCAACCTCCTGACAGGGACAAGTCTAGAAAGTGCTCTGGGCATGGAGGTCCACGGCCAGGCTGTATGGCTAGAGCAGGAACCAGAATAAGGATAGAAAAATAAGAAACCAGGGCTGCAGGAATTGGTGTTGGGGACAGAAGATGGGAAGAGATAATGCCTGGGAGGCAGCAAAAGCCAGAAAGCAGGATGCCAGTCCAGAGAAATCCAAGAGCAACTGGTGGCATTGTTTTGTGTGCAGGGGAAGGCACAGATGTGCAGGACTAAGGGCAGCCAGGTGTGAGCTGGACTTGGGGCCAGGCATTGTGGTGGTAACTGGACCTACCTGCCAGCAGAGCAGCTGGCAGGGCTGTGCCTGCTGCCATGGCCTGCTGCTGTGCAGGGAGGAGTCTGGAAATACTGAAAGGTGCATCTTGGAGGGAATGTGCATGCACAGGAAATTGGGGCATCTCCTTTGTACTCCCCTCCTCCAGGTGAGCCCCTGTGCTGCACCAAGGCCAGGTGGGAAGATCTGTCAGATCCATTCCTCTCCTAAACTCGATTCTAGGACCACCAATACTTCCTCAGAATTATGTTTAGTAGTAAGGGGCTTGGGTACTTCTGTGAAGATTTGATAACTCTGCTACTGATTTGAACATTTAGAAGATAGCCATTTAGATTGCTGAATGCTAATAATACTGCAGAGTGAGGAGAAATGGAGGTTGGAGTTTATTATCCCAGCAGGAACACTGCCTTTTACCCACACTGATGAGAGAGTGAGGATGCTATAAAGAGTTATAGGACAAAAGAACAGGCGTCTTCTTTCAGGTCCTGTTAATCCAGAAAGATAAAAATGATGATCTGAAAAAACCATCAATTTCAAAAGCTTAATTGCTGTTTTAGTTCTCTAGGCTGTAATGTAGTGTGGCCTGTAATTATTTTAAAAGAACAATGGTGTATTTTTCCCTTATTGTTGGGTGCTCAGTTTTACAGCTCCCATACTGAGTATTTTACAGACTGGGAGGGACATTATGGTAAATGTGTTCCTCATGTGAACATTTCAGCCTGGTGAGTCTGGACAGACACTGAGCATAGAAAGAACATTCAAAATGGTCAGGCTTTGTAAGGGACATAAAAACATAATGGCTCCAAATGAAATTGTTGCTTTAGAAACAAGTCAAATGCTGCACCAATACCCAATTATGTCAGAGTAAGCCAAAATGACAGAGCAGATTCCCTGCTGTGTTACATCTAACCATTTGAATGGAGGGGCATTCAATGCCTCTTACATGATCTTACCAGGTGCATTTCATCTCCTTCAATCCACTGGGTCCAACCACGGCCTTCCTTCTCTCCATTCTGTACACAAAGCAGCTTATCTCCATCCCAAGACACAGTGGTCTAACAAAACAGACATGTTGGGTATTACTGTAATGTTCTCTGGTATGATGATTCCTTTCTGTGAAGCAAAACTTATCTCTAATGATGAGTGTATCTCATAAAAAGAATGGTTGGATAGTGTTGTACCACTTAGGATAATTACCAAAGAAATGAGCTTGAACAGAAAGTTGCTGGCCAATTGCCTGCCAAAAACTGGAGGGATGAGATAAAGCAGGAAAAAATACCATCAAAACCAGTGTGTAAGAACACACTCCTCTCCTCCTGCTGAAAAATGCTGCAGCAGAAGGGCCCTTCAGCCTAACACTGGATTTGCAAAAGGAGCTGAAAACTTAAGATCCAGTTTGGTTTATTCCACCCTAAGAATGATTCCCCAGCTGCTCTACCTGAAAACAATTCCCATTTCCTGGCACTGTGGATGAACAAAGCTTTGGAATCCTGAGCTGGCTTTTCCTCACGTCTCAAGCTGCCTTCCTCCACCAAGCAGAGTGGTTTGGAAGTGTCAGCAAGTTGGTGACTTTGGCAGCATCCTGCTTTTTGCAGCTGAGGCTGGGGAACTTCTCGAGCCAGGACTGGCAGAGTAAGTCAAGAGTCAGGTGCAGTAATCAATACTGCACTTCTGTGAATATTGGTGCTGTCCTGAGGGGTTCAGGAAAACCTGATTCATAAAACTCTCTCACTGTATGACAGTGCATCCTGTTCCTCTGCTTGGCATTTACTGACAATTTGCCTTTCCCATCTCCCTAAGACAAAGAGAAGCAATGCTCTGTAAAACACTTAGAGAGGGAAGAGCGGTGACAGTTTGTGCTCCGTGAGGAGATTTAACATAAATATTAGCACATGGCCTGGAAATCAGCTTGTTTGAAGGCTCTCTGAGGACTAAATATGGAATTGCTGTCTACCTTGTAAAAGTCTTCAGCCACTGCTTGCATGAGCAGTCAGATTTGGAGAGAAGATGAATTCTGATCTGTCATTAAAGGACACTTACTGCATCCATCCTGTGTAGTTCCTAAGAGAAGAAGTCAGCCTACATTCTTCCTTCTGGTAATTAAACCCAGTTCAACACCCAAAACCTATCCAGTCCTATTTATTTAATCTGTGGATGTCACAAACAATTAATTCTTAAATTATAACCATGACAGCCACTATCTTTGAATGAGTGCAGGCAGCAGCCTCCTCCTGTGGGAAGCTTTAGACTAAACCAGCATGGAAAATGAATCACTCCAGAGTGCCAGGATAGATAATCCTGGGCAAGGCAATGGATTGATCCCATCAGTCTGTCTGCACCACATGGGGGCACTGAGAAACACTCACATGTCATTGCAAAAAATCACTCTAATTTAGAAAATGCATTCACAAATTCTTCTGTTCTCTTTTGTAAGGTGATATATTTAAACCAAGCAGTAGATAAAATTTTATGAAACCATATCCTTTTAATGCAAAAAATGCTAATGAAGGGAGGAACAACACATTTGGGTAAAGCTGTAGTTAATGTGGTCACTATAACCTAAATCCTCTCCCATATCTCAATCTGCACACATCCACTGAAGAGATAGAAGATAACAAATAATAGGAGTCAAAGTGAATAATGTTAAACCTGTAAGTTAACACATCTACAAATTTCTGATCCTAAAAAATAAATATAACAGACAATGAATGATGATTTGTAGATGTGAGGGATACTGTGGAATGAAGCAATTGAATGTGGAACTTTCCTTAGTAACTCCACTTATTTATATCCATTGAGTATTAGCTCAGCATAGTTTAATCTTTAGTCTAGCTCAATAGTTAAATTTGGTGGGTTTAGATGTGAATTCAGAGGCAATGATAAAGTAGGCACGATAAAGCAGGATCCAACCTTATTAGTCCTACTAATGTTCAAAGTCAGTTGTGAGTGTTAGACTGATTTAGTACACTGGGGGATATAGAGAAATATTTGTAGCAGCACAAGGAAATGTTAACTTTTCAGCCTCCAAGGATGACTGAAATTGTTTCAGCTCAGAAAACAACACACTTTTTTCCTTAGGATTTTTTTTTTTTGTTTTTCCAGTCAAGATTAGAAATTGCTTTTTGCAATTTGGTGATAACCATGAAGAGTCTAAACCCACAGACATTAACCAAGCTGTCTTATCAGACAATATTCTCAGATATCCTCTGCTGTCTCTTTGAGAAATATAAATACTGAGGGGATATGAGTACACTGCACAATTCCTGATTTCTGTATGTAGCTGTATGGCTCTGAAGGTTATAAAGGGCAGAATACAGTGCAAGAGAACACAATGCCATTTTCTTTGTTAGCAGGCACAACCACTTGATGACAGTAAGATTAATCAGTGGCATCTGTATCCTTTCTTTCGGTCAAACTATAATGTCTCAATCTCTTTTATTAAATTAATACACAAAATAAGAAATTCTCTTTTAACTCAGGTTAAAACACACCCTCCCACCTCAAATATCTCTACTGAGACACAGTGTGTGTTAGCTGAGGTTGAAGTTGCTCTGGCTGTTAATGTGCCCTGGCTGCTGCCAACATTCCACCCCCTACAACACCTAAACCAGAGCAACACCTGCTTTACAACATTCCCAAACACCTGAATCAGAACGTAAAAACAATACTCCAGAAATACTGCAGGGAAAAGGTTGTATATATAATCTCTCTTGCTGTATCAGAAAGCAAGGATTTATTTGTTTTTGAGGCCTAGACCAGGATATTGCCAAGGTATAATCAGGAGCCGAGCGCTTGCAGACTGCTCAGGCAGCTCTGTGTGACCCCTTGGTTCTTCCTGGCACACGCTCCCAAGATAAACAAACACTTTACCTTTCATGTAAAGCTACTTTTCTTAGAGAAGTATGCCTTTGTAACGAGCCTTGTTTGCCCCCATTTTGGTAATAGCATTACCTAAGGGTTGCCTGATTAGAGAGCTGCTGCCACCTGCCCAGAACGACTGAAAATCCTCGCCAGGGTGAGGGGGACACGGCAGCCCAGGCACAGCTCCTGCTCCTGATCCTCTTCCACAGAGGGGGAGAGGCAGTCAAACCAGGGGACCCTGGACAGCTGCAGTTTCCAGTAACAGAACTAACTAGCTGAAAATGGAGCATTTCTCTAAAACTGAGCTCTGCCTTTCTGAGCACTGGTAATAAATGGAAGCCATTGTTTACTCCTTTCAATGACAGTACATCATCTAGCTCACCATGTGCAAGCTTGAACCTTACTTACTTACCACCTGCCCAGACTCAGCTCTAAGATGAACACTTCCTAGGTCATGTGCATGTAATTCTGTAGGAAGCCTCAAGAGGGAATGGTGATGGGTGCAGTTAGTCAACAGCATCATCAATAATACTAAAGGAACACCAGAAAAGAGTGAGGTAAAAATCAGAGAGTCTCCCCTCAATTCAACTCTTCCCAAAATATCCAGCCACCAATACTGCACATTTTTCAGGTTATGTACACTTTGCTCTTGAGGTGTAATACTAGAGAATGGAGCTCTTCTGGGAAGGGGAAAAGCCTTTGAAGCCTGAGAACACATAAAATGTTCAAATTTTCTTTACTTTTATGGCATGGTTTCTGTAGTGTTTCACTTCTTGCGTACTTTGATATTCTCCTTTTATTACTCAGGCATCCACATATTTTTGTTAGTGATCAAATCTCTTTGTGTTATGAAGTTTTAAATTCATATGCATAGCACAGCCTGACTCTTCCTGAATATTAAAATTGGAGGAAATGATAATTAAAGTATTCTCATTACTGCTTCCAGTTATGAGACAAAGTAGATTTATTAAATGAAATATTTAGTAACCCCTAAACAAATTATTGACTATGTATCTGCTTTTTCTTTAGTAGCAGCAACTGTAGTGAAATGTTGCACAATTTCAGCTTCCAGTGGAAAATCATCCTGATACACAGGCAGAGACAGTGAAATTTGTAATTTACTGAAATAGTCGTCAAATCTGTTATCAGAGTACTTTGCATTTCTAGTGAGGTCCAAGTGCAAAGACATTTGGTGCTGGCTCTGCACAATATTTCTCATTCCCCTGCTGGCAATTCCTTTGTGCCTGCCTGGGTCAGGGTCTCAGCAGCTGAGGGTACAGAATGGATTTTACAGATGAATGGAAGAAAAGAACTTTTTTCCAAGTAGTTCATGAGCATTTTTTGTTAATGCTACATAGATTTTTGACACATTGCCTTTACAGATATGAATTGCAGCTCCCACCTTTCATCAAAAATATGTTATTGATTTCCTATCAATCACAAACACAGCAGCACCAGTTCTATTTTTCTCCTGCTTCCCTCAGAGTGTTGTCTCTATACATGGAACACCAAATGACTGCAAAGCCAGGCGTGCACCACACTCCCTGCTCCATCTTCAGCCAGGAATTCTTTGCCTGGGAGAATGGCAGCCCATTTTACAACTGTAATTATGATCTAAGAAGGATTAAAAAATGAAAAGTCTTTTTTTTTAGGTCAGATGAAACAGAAAAATCCAGTTTGAGCTGTGTCTTGTAAATAACACCAAAGAAAATATCCTAGACCTTTTGGTCAAACACAGCAATATCTCCAGCAAGGTATTTAACAACTTCTCAAGATAAACCATTTCATCTGTACTAAGTATCAAAGTGATATAAAAGCCTCTTGTAAGCAGGTTTTTTTCGGGGAAAAATGAAGTGTTGATAGAATAAACTCATGCTGACGTCCCAGACAAAGTCCAGTGTATCTGTGAGAGGGAATTCTGCCAGGTGGTCACTCCCTATGGCCTCTGTGCAGGAGGCTGCTCCAGGGGCTACAGCCATGGGCAGCTTTGTCACCTCCCCTGAAAACCCCTTTGCCTCATCACATCTGCATCTGGAAGTTCAGCAATAGAAGTTACTGAAAACAACAATAAACCAAGCAGAACAATTCCTGGAAGGATTCCTGGCCTTTATCTCCAGATCCTGGTGCTGGCCAAAGGCTGAACCTGTTTAGCCATGCTGTAGCTCCATCACAGCAAAATCTCCTCTGCTTCTGTCATTGTCAGCATCTCCAGGGGCAGCACTGCTGGAAAAGGGGCTTAGGATTGAATTGAAAAATTTTAGATGAAAGGTAAGTTGTAGTCAGATAGAATCAGACCCTAAATGCTCCAATTCCTTGTTTTAAATCCTTGCTCATAAGAACAACAGAGCAGAGCAAAGCAGAGATATGTTCCAGGGAGTAGGAAAGTGAAGGTGCAAAGCCCTGGGCTATGCAGCTGACAATATGTGGGGGGAGGAGGAGAATCAATATTTTAGACAGTGCATACTGTTTTATTTCTTAGGAATGGTGGCTTTTTTTTCTTACTGAAATAAAATTGTATACAAATAATACAAAAATAGGAAAACCTGTGTATATCCCATGCCAGTAAAAAGAGTAAAACCCATCACATCCAATTCACTCTGTGCAAAGATCAGAATCGATTCTAAGACACTTACTGTTTAAATTAATGGCTATAATGGATTTATCCCCTGGGTAATTTTGGCAAGATACAATTGTACATAACACTAATGGTTAGTCATTCAAAATTGGATTTGTTAAGTCTGTTTCTCAGCTTTTCAGCAGATTCTGATTGCTCTTTCTGCATTCATAACTCTCACAGAAAGCTGAAATGCTGAACCTATCCAAACTTTCCCTGCAGAGCTTGCGTATGTTAGCAGCAGTTCTGTGATTAACTAGCTCCAAAGCTTCTAATCAGCCTCGTGGTTTAGACATGAATCCAGCCCTGCAAAATGTGAAGTTTATGACATTCATACAGCCCAAGATTCCAATCATCTCATTTGCTATCACCGTGCAATGTGCTGAGCACATCACTTCCAGGCAGTGACTAATGCCCAAGGAGCAAGCAGGGTGGGACAAGGCAGGGAAAAGGAAACTGCTCCTCCTCACTGAGGCACAGCCAGAAGGGACCAGAGTCCATTCTGACAGAGCCTCAGACGGACCCAGGAGGGACTTCTACTCTCTGGAGCCTCAGAGGGGTTGACTGGAGGACTTTTCTCCACCTTTTGCTGAGAGCAGCTGGTAAAGGGCCAGAAACACCAACAGAAAACTATCATAAAGTCTACCTCTTTTAAATTACATCTCTCTCCCCTCCAAAATAAAAAAAAAAAAAAACAAAAACCAGGAATTATGGCAATAAGGAGCTAGAGAAATTACAGTACTGCAAAGAGACAGAAGGCACTAAATCTGAGAGAAGACCAGCCCCAGCAACAGTGATTCTAGAATAATGCTTGTTCCACCAAAGTATATGAGAAAATACTTACAAGTCCAAAAGGGCAGCACTGGAAGGGTAAAGAAATAAAACAGCTAAATCACAGGGATCCAGTAAAGACATATTGCTGATCTTGCATCTTACTAGACAGGAACAATTTATTTTGAATCTTCTCACCCTGTGGGAGATCCTTCCTGCAATTCCATGTACTGGAATGTTGTTTGTTGGTTGTTGTTTTTCTGGCAGCAAAGTCTTAATTCCCAGACCTGCTCAGAACTAGATTAACAGCTGTGAATTCCATTTGTGTAACAGAAGAACCTGCCTAAATAGTTAAATAAGCTTCATGAACCCTGTGATTTTGTAATAGGGCTTCATTCTGACCTTGCAGCGGCATAAATGAAATTATGGCCAGAACAACTACCTCCACTGCAGTTTTCCTGAATACAAATTCCTGACAGGAATTAGTGTCACATTAGGCACGTTTGTTAATTAAAACAGAGCCATGATCAGTTTTGAACACCTTCCCTCCCTTCAGCAGGATATAGCACAGTGAGGTGTCTGTGAACAGCCCTTGTGGGGATGTTTCAAACACTAACTGACATTTCACATGGCAAGATGTATTCTAGATCTGATGAGGGAATTCCACAACTCTCAAATCCTCCTCACGCTACCCCACCCCAGCAAGTCTTAACTAGGACTACAAGTTCTGTTAGTTCCAATAAAGGAAACCTAAACACCCACTTGATAACTTATTCATGGTTATATCCCACTTGTATTCAGGTTAAGATGTATTATTTCCCTCAGTTTAAAATTAAGTTTAAAATTCTTGCAGTTTTCTCTGTTTCCCAGTTCCCTGGCTTTGTCATTTCATTTCCTGCTTCAATGGAAGAAGAAAATTACTGTATCAGAGAGCACAAGATTGTGAGTTACCAAAGCACCTCTCATATGCTTGGACAAATACTCACTTATAACACAACTGTCTCAGTTATCCAAGAAATTCTGCTCTTCTATATTTAAAACATAAAATCTTTCTTGATTTTTTAACAGATCACTTGCCCTTAGTCTCTGTCAAAAAAGATTAATTCTGCATAGAGTGAGATAAAGCAATTCAGTCTTTCAAATGCCTGAACAGCAGAGAATAATTATAATGCAAAGGTTTTCTGACTTTAGCAGCAGCATCATTAGAAAACTAAAAATTTTAAGACAGTAACTTTTGCATTTGAGCTATCCAATTTTCAATCTGCTTTGATTCATTGGATGCAAAGATTTGCAACGTGAAACTTCAGCCTTTGTTTCAGCATTTTAAGGATTTCAGTTAACTTTTTCATATTTTCTTTACTAAACACGAAGTAAATTACACTGTGAAGGTACAGAAGGCTTATCTGCCTTCTTCCTATGTGCTGGTACATATTTCAGACTGTAGATGTTTCACCAGCCTCACTGGTTATCACTGACAGTCAAAATGGGAAGCACAACTATCTGCTGATGAAAGAGAGATACTTTCAGAGATGGTTTTGGATTAATTGTTTCAGTAGGGTCTTCCTCTTGCATGCACAGTAACTTTTTCCCACAGTAATGTTTATATACATGAAACAAAGTTTCATACTTAGAGCAACACCTGAGACGCTAAATTAATCACAACTTGAGATTGCAGAAATTCTCTTTAAAACTGAGATTTCATGATGAGACTGGAGCTTCACTGAGAATTAAGATAGCAGGATCAAAGACTCGGTGTGAGAAATACCAAAGCCAGAGCTCTCCATTTAACTTTCAATTTCTGTCTCATTCTCCATCTGATAATATGTTGCCAATTAAAACTATGAACAAACTCTTCAAAGCAGTAGCAACTTGACTACTTGCTCCAATTCACATCACGTGAGAAAAAATGCAACACAAATTAATATTCTAAACTTCTTTCTACATCATCTAATGTACACCTTGGAACATTTGCAAGGAATGAAAGATACTCCTGAACTTTCATTTTACGTTTGTACTTGAAACTGCCAAGTTTTTAACAACCCTGGATAGTTAAGTATGACTGAAGTTGGAGAAAGATCTCTTTCACAAAATTGCCAAGTGAATAGATTTAACTTTTATCTAGGAGATCCAATCCTGGGTGGAAAGCTTGAGGAGCACTGATACCAACTGCCATTTGTGATCTCTTCTATGGTCAATTATCCCCATCTCTGGTGTTGCAGAATACAGAAAGTGCATCTTCAACTAAACTGCAGGGCTTTAGAGTTTCCAAAGTAGCAAATTTTCACTTCCCAACAGAAACAACATCCTAAAGGACCTGATGTCACCAGCTGCTGCTCCCTCTATCCCTGCAGTGAAAGTCACACAAAAACATGTGCATGCAAGAAAGCCAGGCTGAGGGTCAGAAGAAGGACAAACTGAAATTGCTAAAGTTTATCCTTAATTTACTCCCTGACCCAGAAAGTTCAGACAGGCTCCCAGGAGTGACCAACTATAAAAATGAAAAAAACCCAAACCGCAAAGGAAGAGAGGGCTTGTACTATCACAAGACCATCAATTCCCTAATGTCAAAAACTTCAAATTCTAAAATAAGTGTCAGTAAAACTTTTTAGCATTTCCTCCTCATGGACAGCACTGATTTGGAATTACTGTAGTTACACTCCACCCTGACTGGCTCAAGGATACATTTTACAACTGAAGGGTGAACACAATTTCAGTGAATAACATACAGGATCTAACCTGTCCACTGTGCTGATATTATTTTTACAGATATGTTAACTCTAGGTAGATGATACATTCTTCATTAAAAGAAAAAACAATCTATACATCTAGGAAGCATTACTTCTAAGGTTATTTTTGTTAGTCTCCTGATGATTGCTCTGCTGTATAGATTAATGTTTAATGTGTAATTTGTCTTATCCATGTTACTTTGTACTGCTCATATATTGAGCTCCTTGGATGAAACTTGCCCAGTGGTCTGCTCAGTCCACAATATATATATAAATAACAATAATTGTTTGACAACCTCTCCCATTACACAGGCTGACTATTAATGATTAAGCCTTTTATGGCAGGCAGCTCCACAGGCTCTACACGAACAAATGGAACACCAAGAATGAGATTTAACATTTGCTTTTATGGTGGTTTTCTTTGTAACACCACTCAGGGAGTGGTCCAGTATCTCTTAAAAGCTCCATGACTCTTCTTTCACAAGACTCCTTCTGCTCTTTTGGAGTCATTTTGCTGTTTAACAACTGCAAATTTTGCCTGACATTATGGTTATCAGATTTGGACTGAAGTCACTTCAGCAAGACAGCTTCTTGTACTGTTTTGCTGTTGGCAAAACAGAGGTCTCATGTAGAAAAGAAATCTTTAATAAGAAAATTTAACTATAAAGCATGATGTGCTGCTACAAGGCGAATGGAGCACCAGTGGTCAGTGACCTGGACTGTCCAGCTACAGCTGGAGACCACAAAGAGACACAGAGATCTCTGGAGGGTTTTGTGGAATTACATCCCTAAGTCCTTCTTCAAAAAACCCCAGTCAGAGACAGTGACTACCCCAGGCTGTTTGGGGTTTTTGTTTGTTTGTTTGTTTGTAACAGGCAGGAAGGTGCTGATACCTTCTGCTCCCAAGGCTGAATAAGCATTTCCCACTAAACAGTAAACAGAGAAATGAGTAACCTTTGAAAGTAGGCTGAGCTAGACTCTACACCAAATCAATCAGCTGTTGTAGTGACTGAAACTCTCTGTCTCTAGTTTCTTCTTTCTAGTTTAACATTTTGAATCCTTCCCTTATCACTCAATTTAGCAAAACAGGGTAGAGAATTTTGGCTTGTTAAAAATAATAAAATATGACTTCCTTCCACCACGCAGAGGATGGCTTAGTTCTCCTTCAGATAGGAGTTTAATGGTATTCAAGTACAGGTAATGCTTACACATGGACAGTTCTGTGCACACACAAACCTTTGAGCAGATGTTTCCAACATTGCTATCTTTGATGGCAATTTAATCACCTCAGTCTTAAATCTTTCCTCGGGCTTATAACTGTTCAGTGAATCTGTAGGATCCCAGTATCCTAAGAGCATTCCAGGAGCCAAACTCACAAGATGCCATTGGGGCACTTTCCTAAACACGAATGCACTTGCCCCTTCCTTCTGTGAATGCTGTATTCTGCACTCTCATCAAACTTGTACCCTCTGTAACAAGGACTACAGAGGGATTTGCTGAGGCACTCAGTAGCCAACCATTCTTTTCCTCTGGTTTTCACAATTTTTGCCTTTCCTGCCATGATCAGAGCAAAAGCAAATTTGCAAATCCTAGTGTGAGAGGAAAGTATTGGTTTTAAACAGTACTGTCTTTCTCAGAATGGAAACCTGTTAATTCTCTCTATGAGATTTCTCCTCTAGAGTCTCTCCTGAGATAATTTTCTTTTATTTGTCAACTTCCTAACTGTAGAATATTGCCAGTGTCATGCTGTCAAACTAATAGGTGAGAACCTGCTATTCTCAAGTTTTTCCTCTGTAAATTGATACTTATCAGTCTTAAGTTAAAAAGCAAAAAGAGCCCATAAAACAGAGCTATTGTAAAACAAAGTCCTCAGTGTTTGCTTATTCATTTCAGTAAGATTTGTTCCAGTGGGCTAATTAAGTGTGTACTCTAATAAGTACACCCAGGCGATTTTTAAGCACTTGGCCATTCTCACACAGGAGCAGTGCCTGACCTTGCAATCAGTGGATTTCCTCTACTGTAAAACCTTACTCATTAAAGAGATTCTGGAAGTGACCCTAGATGTCTTTTTGACTAACAATCATCCCAGTATAAATGAGCAGAGCTTCACTGAGGTTATTATTCACTGATTGATCAAATTGCTTTGTGCCCCTGATTAAAATTAGCATCTTCTAATCTAAAGGCATGCCCAAAACTGTTGGCAAACTCAGAAGTACAGAAATAATTTCAGGAATAACCACCAGGAGGATTAAAAGATGTGTTCTGTGAAAGGCCTCAGGTTATCAATATTCCTTTTTGTCCATTGTTGAAGTTCTACTTCTTACCATGCACTTGCGATCATCCACCCCAGATAAATCCTCCTCAAACTCCTTCCCTATGTCAAATTCCATGATGTAGTTTCTAAAAGTGCTTAGCGTTTTAATGATCATATGATCCCCGTTCTGAAGGATTTCTTTGTCAGGCTTTAGCAAGTTTGCTATTTTTCTTACAGCGACATTTACATCTGAAAAAAAAAAAAGAGTTATTTTTATCCAGAAAAGTCCTCCACAAGAAGAAGCTTGTTGCTTCTAGGGAGAACTGAAATGAACAAAGATGTCCAAATCTTTCAAACCAGCCCTCCCATCCAGAAAAAGTCTGTAACCTAATTCTTGTAACTTAAATAACTTAATGTTTCAATTTTCTGATTAGGTGTAATCTATGAAAAAACTATTTGTATTTGGCAGTTAATAAGGCCTCCAATATTTATGTAGAGATACTAACACATCATCAAATACAAACACACACAATTGCATTAAGTACTACACTGAATCTTTATTAAATACAAAAATTTTACTGCTTTTCAAATGATAAGAGATTTTTTATGTTTGGAATCCACCATATACCTCTTCAAGCTATGTAGTTTAATGTCTGTTAATGTAAGCTTCAAGATGGCAAAAAGTAGAGGCTGCTTAAGGCAAAACAATTTTGCTTAAGGCAATCCTTAAAGTGCATTTCTGAAAAAAGTACTTCTCACAAAATGACTTATGATTGTACAAGAAAAAATAGATTCACGTAAAGAATAAGACAGGTGGCATTGATTATTCATTCAAGAAGTTTGAAGGGAACCTTACCCAGTGCTTTCAGATACTCCTCAAAATTGTCATTGCTGACCATTTTCCAGTAGCCATTGAAGTCTGCAGGCATCCCTGCTTCAGGTGATTGTCAAAATCACTAGCTCAGAACCGTGGGTTGATTCTGCACCACACAACTCACTGCCTTGCTTTGTGGCAAGTTTGAACTCTGGTTTCTTTTATCTCTTTTTTAGACCATGGAGCTGTGCAAGTCCTTCTAATCCGATTATTGTTGAAATGCTGCCTTTAAATCTTTCTACAAGGCTGAACCTCTGAGATTTCTAATGACAGCAGGATGACTTGATTTAAAATGAATGAAATATTCACCTTTCATATCACTTGTGTAAGTGGAAATCCGTTTTAACCATATTACTCTTCATTCTTCATGCCACTCAGAAAAAACCCCTTTCAAATAGCTTTAGTTTAGGATATTAGCCAAAGCTACAAAAGTGCTTATCTTGTGTGGTTTTTGAGCCAAATTCTTCTTTCTTGAATAGGTTTCAGCTACTTTATGCTTTCTTTCAAGAAAACAATCATACAGACCCTTTCAGTCAAAGCCATTCGTGTCTGGTATTCTTTTAACTTGTTCCACAAGCTCCTGAATCCCAGAGAACCACCAGTGGAAGGTGCTTGGCCAGCTAGGGGCTCAGAAGGACCAGTTAGGTGGGAACCTGTAGTAGGAAGCAATGGTTACTCCGTACAGTGATAAATGCTACATCACTGCTGCATGAATGCTCTCAGTTAAGGAGCTCTGAAACACAGAGGGAGCACTTACAGAGTTCTGTATTCTCTGAAAGTTCTGACTTCTGTCAGAAATGAGAGACATTCAATCAGCATAACAGGCAACCAGCAGAAAGGACCATGGGTTTTCCCTGCTAACATCAGAGCTCAAGTACTGAGCCCCCAGATGTTTGCATATGGTACAACTGAAGCTCCTACTGGTTATTTTATCTACTCTGAGGCTTTGGCAATTGCTTGCTCCTGAGAAGACTCTGGATCAGAGAAGAAAAGAACCCCACTTGTCTTAGGCTGCAATGCAAAATGTAACCAGAAGTATGTATTCTATCACCAGCTGTTAAAACCAGGTGGGGCAGTTTTCTTTATCTCTTCCACAACCAATCCTCCCTCTGGGAAATATCTTCTGTTAATGGCCAGTGAGTGTCACCGCATGGCTGATAAAATTACACCATCCCATTGGGAGAGGCTCTGCCCAGGCGGAGGAGCCAAGCATTCCTACCTGGATACAATCTGACATTTGGAACATCACATTTAGCCTTTTCCCACTGGATTCCCAGAGGAAGCCCAGGCCCATCTATACCACGACCAGATCTTCAGAGGAAAACTCCACCCTTATACAGGATCCCTGCTCCAAGAGAGCCACCCCTGTCACTGCAGGAGGACTGCAGCCACCATTTAATGGCACTGCCACCAACACCCTGACCCACAGGGGGTCAGGTCATATTCTGACTCTATCAGTGGTTTTGTACTACTACATTTTATTTTAATTTCCTTATTAAGTTGTAGAGATTTTAAATTATTTATACATACTAGTAAAGAACTGTTATACCTACCTCCATATCTTTGCCTGAGAGCCCCTTAATTTCAAAATTATAACAATTCAGAGGGAGGGCGTTTACATTTTCCATTTCAGGGGAGTCTCCTGCCTTCCTTGGCAGACACCTGTCTTTTCAAACCAAGACACCACTTTAAATGCAGGGATGAGGACTGTCTGTCATTTGAGAACCTGGAGCCCTAGAAGTGGCAGAAGTAGCACATGCATTTTTAAGTTCCTGCAAGAAATAAAGACTGATGTCCATCTCTTGGCCAATTTGCCAAAAATCAGAACAGTTATTCAGGGCCTTATAAAGTCAAGGTTTCAAAGTAACATATATCTAAACATCTCTCTCTCTCTCTCAAGTTATGGTTCATTGTATTTTACTGTTTCAGAACAGTAAGGATTGCATAATTGCAAGTTAAGAAAGTACTGTGTTGACCCTTAAGTCATATTTATTGACTTATTAAAATTATTGAAATACTAAGAATATTTATTGTGAAGATCTCCTTTCTTTTATTTTCACAAGGAAGCTGTTCTTTGTGTATTTTATGCTATACAGCTGAGCATCTCAATTTTCTTGAACACCACCACACACAAATTCATGGATTTAAAACACTACATGATTTCAAGAAACTTTGGACTTTCCCTTCATTATTAGTAAGAAATAACTTTCTCAAGAAATATGCCTGACAAAGCTCCTGGTCTGACATGGCACACAGTGCAGAACTCAGTCCCCCAGAGGGTTTATTGCTGTGTTTTGCAGCCTGAGAGGCTGCAGCAGGTGCCCTTCGTTCCTGCACTCGCTCTCCGCTGTGTAGACGTTGTGCTGTGCAATGTAGGCAATGACAGAGTCTGGGATGAGATACTTCACACTCAGCCCTTTGCACAGGGCAGAGCGGATCTGGGTGGCACTGATGTCATTCTGGATCCACTCTCTGACTAGAAAAATATTGTGTTGAAATTTTGATAAAAGGTCTGATTCCTGGATGAACTGAGATGGATCAGAGCCAGCCCGGCTAATGCAGACCAAACCAAACTTTCCCACTATTTCTTTGATGTCTTCTTCCTTCCAGAGATTGGGTGTCTTAAATGTCTGTAGAAAATCAGCCCCACAGAGCAGCTTTAATTCTGGCAGAACTGGAAAGACAAAAGGAAATAACAGATGTCTTATCCTTTCTCAGTCTTCTAGCAATTTTCTACTTAAAATCAGTTTTCACTCGTCACTTTAGATTTTTTTTAAATTTATTTTTAAAATAATTTACCTTTACTCCAGGCTTTTTTTTCAGAAAGATGCAAGAAAAATTCAGTTTAGGTTTTTATGTGTCTGGTCACAATTACTTTATCACCTACTTCATCATCACTCAAAGCATATTGAATATTATCTGTACACAATTAAAGGAGAATCTTTACTCCACTCAAGCAATCCAAAACGGGGAAGAAGCAAATAAAGAGAAATACTTTAGCACAAAGACTTGGTTGAACCTGGCTACTCCACACCATCCTGCCCTGCTGTTCTTTATTGTCTTTATTTCTTATTTGCTGTTCCCTGCCTAAGCCCCAGCACAGAACTCTTTCCTCAAACTTCTTTCACAGCACTCATCATTATTCCACCTGAGCATTGTACAAACATTGACCAGGTAGTTTCACAGTCTTCTATTTATGTGAAATGAAGGGGAAAGATGGAGGTTTGCCTTCACTTTACACTTATTTGATAGTTAGCACATCTGCAAGTCTTCTACAAACACCTTAAAGGAGAGATTCAGAATGTAAGAAAGTTCCAGTGATGATGTGTGAAAAGCATGACTTCTTTCTTCCACCCACTGTAAAGATAATACTCCTCAACAACCAGGAACAACTGAAATGTATTATTCATGTCCAAGAGATGCTACAACACTAGAGGAAAAAGGCAATGTATCAGAAATTCAGCAGCATTCTGGCAAGCCATAAGGCTAGGGAAGATGATTAGACAGGGAACTGAAAACTGACTTTGTTTCCAGAACCTGCCCTGCCTCTACTGCCAACAGGAGCTTTTCTGGCCAGCAAACATCAACATGGCACCATCACTACTGCGCTGTCCATACACTTTGTCCACTGTCTAACACTAGAAGAAGAATTCTAAGTAATTCCTGTATTTTTCATATTTTTATTAATATAGTCTGTGCTTTGCAAAACAAGCAGGGCCACAACATACATCTCTGACAGAGCTAAAGAAATGCTTATAGAATCAAGAATTAATACAACTCCAGGGTCTCTTATCTGTGTGGGAGCTATTACAAAACAACTGCCCCAGGAGTTATGTTGGCATTTGGCATGGCTTGGTTTTGGCACGCAGCTCCAATCCTCAAAACTCACCAGCCACCATGTGCAAATTTCTCACTGCTAATCTGGTAAAGCTGTAGAGTTTTTAATGCTGAACACAGCACCATGTTTACAGTCATGAACTAACCTGATTGCTGGCAAAAAACGGAATCCCCCATAGGGCTTTCTGTGGGATGTTTGTTTCTTGTGAACTCCTTCCTGGACAGGAACGCTCTGAGTGCTTCGCTATAATGGTGCCTGCATTTAAAATAAAGGGTCCTGAGTGAGGTAATTCTCAGAGATGCAACAAAGTGATTACCTGGCACTTTCCCATTCCAGAACAGGGTCTACTTTTATGCCTTTTGGATTGGAATACCATTTATTAGGAATTTGGCACATTTTTTTCTGCCATGAGATTAGTATCAATGTAGTTACATTTTGTGGAATTCACAAGCAATCTCCTTAATGGCATCCTGGTTTGTAAATCCTTTTTGAAATTCTACCGTTATGGCTCTTTTGGTAGCTACTACATTTAAAACACAAAGGAGTTTTTTTTGCCTGAAACAGGACTAAATCTCACTTCAATCGCTACCTGTAATTTCTTGACTAAATACAACCCTTCATGATAGTGTGTTTGTCACGTGCGCTCTGTTTTGAGGAGGAGACATCCTTTTTCTCTCTCCTCCTCTTCTCCATAAAAATATGTTCCCTGAGTTTTTACCTTGCTGTTTTCCTGTTCATTTTAATTAGAAGTATCACAATTCCAAGAAACTAAATTCTCGAAAGATTTTTGACATCTGCTGTGCTTCTAATTTTACTGAGTTCAAATCCAGGAAGGCAGGTAAGGATCCCTTTGCAGGTTTTTCCAGGTTTCTGCTATTTATCCTTTCACCACTCCTCATCCCTGGTGCCCTCCTGCAATAATGGTATTGCTAGCTCCTGGCAGTGGCCTTTTCCTTCCAAATCAGCACAGCTTTGCTTGTCTAGAACAGTCCCTGCCTTGCACCATCCTGAGCCAGGCCTAAGCACTGCTCATATTTGCACAAGCCAACATTGTTTCAAGGATACAATCTCCTGGTCAGGCAGGACAAGCAGACATAGAATCAAGGCTGTGTCCAATTTCTGTGCAGCACGTATAGAGCCACAGTGACCAACAGCTCTTATCCAACTGCAGCAACACAAAGGTTCTGAGTTTTAAGGAACAGTCTGAATCCAGTGCGTGTACAAAGCCCCAGCTGACCCTCTGTCTGCTGTAAGGAAGGAATTCACAGGTTAGTGATTTAAAAGTACACTCTTCTAATCATGCAAACACTTCAGCTACAGAATAAGCTGCGTAAGTGTCAAGAACCTACACCCAAAGCAAAAGCTGCAAAAGCAGCCTCCAGCAATTTCTGATGCTCAGCCACTGCACAGCCAAGAGGTGAGGCACATATGGCAGCAGAGAGTGGGTACCAGGAGCTTGGTCTGTGCCTTCCCACACATCTAATTTTAACCCTGCCTTGCTGTAAACAGGCTGGTGCTATGTATAGCCAAGCACACTGACTGTGTGTCGTGCTCTGACATTCTTGGGCCAGGATTCAAAACCAAGAAACTTTGGCAAAGAGCTCCCTGCAGGACCAACGTTACAAACACTGCAAAATCTGAGCTACCCTGGATCTGCTCAGCAGCTGAAGGGCTGGAGCAAGTTGCATTACTTTAGATACAGCAAAAAGGACAAACCCATCTGCCAGCTTCTTAAGTGTTCTCTGTACTGTGCATGAAGCTTTGAGCAACTATTGAGCTAAATCACAAGCACAGCTCAACAGAAGTTGGGTAATGCAGATCTTTGCCAACTTTTAATTACTGTGTAGTATAGCTGCATGCCAATCAAATCCACAGGAGAACGAATGCAGTTCTTTGCCTACTGACAATACTGTTTCTTTGTCTAGGAATACTCACAAACAGCAGCTAAGTGGAAAACAGCTTTATTACGTTCCCTTCTCCTCTCTAAGAAAAGCCTTGGGATAGCCTCCAAGATTTCCATACTCATTTAATAGCACTGCCATAAGTGGGATTTGAACTTTGCTGCTTAGAATTCTTTTATGTCACAACTACTTGGAATCCTCTGCAAAACCCATAGGTTTTGATGAAATGTGACATTTTTATCGCACTCTGTTAAAACAAGTACTGTAGGAAAAGGCCATTCATGTGTTTCAGGACTAAATGTTCTACCGCAGGTAAGTGTACTCAAACTACTCAAACTACTGATAAGAAGAGACATTTAGGTACAATAATGATTTCCTCTGCCTTGCAATAGGAAAATCTCTTTCTATTGGTACTGAAGTTTCCTACCTGAGGGAGCTTATTGTGAAGGCAGCAGTTAGTCCTTGGTTTTTTGAGGAGTGAAGAACCTACAGATTAACTTTGAGAGCATGTGAAGAACAATAACTCTACCATAAACCACTGCATGTTTATACTTAGTAAGGATCTGCTAAAGCCAGCTCGTTTTTAATCTTTTTTTCACCTGTGACACTTAAAATACAGTGTAAAGCACAAACATCTGCATTTCATCAGAATGCTGCTTTCCCATTCAAGGGACAAGGTTCAGCACTGGATTATGGCAGTGGTTCAAGTCATAAATACACATTAACATTTGTGGACAAAACAAGATTTAAGCTCATTTCTATCCTCAATGAGCAGCCATTCTAGTGTTTTGTGGATTTACTAATAAACCTAGAGGTTCACTTTCTAGGCAGATAGGAAGATTGGCTGTTCATACCACATTGCCTGAGCAGAAAATTAAACATATAGGTTTTACTTACTGGATTTCTTATCCTGAAGAAGTCTGAAGCGAATTTATAATTTACAAAGACAATCTTACAAGCAGTACTCACTTCAGTTGGAGCTGTGCAAGACCAAAGTATGACCACCTGATCTGTAAGATTTGAGCCTGCTTCTCTGGAGGAAAATGGTTTGACTGAACTGAAATTTAGGACAAAAGCCCTCTACCCAGGCAATACTGTAGGACAGCACTTGGTGACTTCTCAAACTGGGACATACTGTTATGATTAGAGAGAGAATAGAGTTTTCTGCAAAGATAGAAAACCTCCCACCCTGATCCTGCTCTGCTGCCTGGAGGGAAGGTACAAAGGGAATAACTGGATGTCTGTGTTCCTTCAGGGAAGCAAATAAAAGCAGATGAAAAAGGCTCTACTTTGTCTTGTAAGTTTGTAGTGAATTCTTAAGGATGCTTTTGTAAAGTAACAGGCCTGGCCTTTAACTCCTTTCACACAGAGCCACAAGAGCTTTTGGGGCAGATGTTGGAGGGCACAATTTAGAGCCTTTAACAACTGTTTCCACTTAGAAAGTAACCTAGAAAATGGGGATAAAAATGAAGAGCCAGTGATAGCTCTTACAGCACATTTGCTATAGACTTCCAGGAAGGCTCTCAGTTTAATGGTATCTGTTACCTTCTGTAGCACCTTTTCCAAAGAGCAGTTAGCACAAGAAGTTTGTGTTTTCACTCCCTGCCCCATATGCACTTATTACCATATGGAAAGGACATGTTTCAAGCTCCTTGCATCAAGTTTTGGACAACTCGTTTAATTTCTCCTTCCAGCACAAAACCACAGCACACTCCAAGATTTTGAAGAAAACACCAGCAGTTATGGGCTTGGGCTTAATTTCCCATTAGAGTTAACAAGAAAACATTACAAGGATGGGTGAACATTTAAGCCTGGAGGCATAATACTGCTACCATAGCTAACCTGGAACAGAGACGCCCCTGAAGAACAGCATCATTTGTGAACTCTCTTACTTTCTGATCACAATCTGTCTATCACCTGCTTAGAGACTTACACCCAAGAAAGGTAACATGAGAGGCAGGAACTTTTCCTACAGAACCCAGCAGTGGCCATCATTTTGCAGAGGCTTTCCACACGCATCCAACTACTTGAAGGACACGAGGGCAGGACCATGGTTATTGCACAGGTCTGGGGAAGGCAAATGAAAGATCCCTGGTGGGAAGTCCTGACTTGCCTGGGTGTTTTAGAGGAGCAAGTTCTGTGCATTGACGTGGCAGATTTTTGGCAGTCAGTAATTTCATAAAGACAGGAAGAAGAAAGGGTAATCACCTCAATACTTTCACTGTCTCTGTCCACGTGTCCTGCTCGCTCTCCCAAGGATCCACCCGGATCCAGTCAGACGTCTCCAGGGCCAGTTTGGCCATTGCCACCCGATGCCTTGCTGACACCAAGCCTTTCTTCCCATACTTATCACTGACAGGAGACATTATGCCTTCAATCACCTGATATCTTCCTATGGGAAAAAAAAAAAGAAAAGGAAAAAATGAAAATGAAGTCCTTTTCACAGAATCTCGAAAATTTAGGGTGGATAGGGCCTTGGGAGCTCACCTAGTCCAACCTCTTCAAAGGAAAACTTTCATGGTTAACTTCAAAGTTTTAAGATGCTACAAACAACTTGATTTGGGTTTTGTTATTAATCCATTCCCAGCAATTACAAAATTAAAACGCAAGTGTTTTGTTCCTCTGTGAACTGCTCACAATTACTATCATGTTTATCCTAGTAAATGACCCAAAAAGGAAAGCTGGGTAAACAGACAATTTTAAACCACATAGACATAGTCATAACTGTTGTTGCAAACTATCAAAATTGTTAGAATTAAGTTTCATAGTCCAGTTAGTACAGGTTTGATACAGCCAGAGCAAAAAATGACTTAACTGATCACTACTTTGTTCTTAAAGATCCGATCATTGTTATTTATCAGAATCATTAAAGCAAGAATTGCAGCATATTACTGCAGCTGTGATAGATGTGGTTCAGACAGATCAGAAGATTCAAGCACAAAGATGGGGCTAACTGAGTCTAAAGTGACACTTGGAGCACTGTGCTCCACACATCAGCTCAGCAGCCACAAAATGCCTTTCTATCTGGCTGACCATGTTAAATACATTTGACAATATGTCCCTGGTTTTCTACCCCTGTAACACAACATAATCATTAACACAACACACTGGTTAGATTTTGCAGTTCTGGCCCCAAACCAGGAAACAAAAATAAAGCACCACCACAAGCTGCAAGCCTTGAGAAATTGAGAGGAAAGGAAGAGTGTTTCAACTGAACAGAAATGAACAAAATTTTTTTCTAATGTAGCACATGCATTTTAAATAACTATGATAAATATGATTAGAAAAAAATCTTTTTTTCTAATTCAATTATTTTAACAAAGAAACTTCAATGCAGCATGCTACCTTTATTGCTTTGTAAGGAAAACAACACCCCTGACATTTCTGATACTGGCACATGACAATTTAATACTCCAACACGAAAATGTCACTCTAGCAATGTCACATTTATTTTGATGTAATAAAATTTTCAAAAGAACTTCATTGAATTGGACTTAAAAAACCAGCAGTAAGATTCAATGAGATTTACATCCTCTTAAGATGTCAGTTCAAACCATCCTCTGTTTTAAAATATTCTCATTACAGGCAAAATGAACATGATAAAATTTTCCAGAATCATGCAAAGATGTGTATGTAATTAAGTCCATCTCTTGATTTGAAATTGGAAATAATTCCACTTGATTTATGAACAACAATTATTCTCTCATATTCTGGTATTATACAGTGCTATAACAAGTTGTCATTTAAAGGGAAAGAAATTACAGTTTAAATTCATGTCTTGTTTAAAGGGAAGGAAACTGCAGTTTGAATTGACTACTATGTTAACCTTATTAAAAGGTTTTTCCTACATGATGATTTTATTTTCAATGTTTCAGTTTCTTTACATTTCTACAGATATAAGTTCTTCCCGTATAACTTAAATGAATATATTAAATTAAAAAATCATATTTCTGTGAGCTCATGCTAACCAAGAATGATATGGGTCTGCCATATCATTGTGAGAAGGAAAAGATTTCAATCTTTAGTCTGCCCTAAAGCTGCATAAATGCAATGATATAAGACTTCTGGAGCCATATCACCTTGTTCTCAAGCAGAAATGAAACCAACTGGAAGAGAAAAATGAAGGCTGGAAACACTTCAGAGAGTCAAACACAGGAATGGCTTCAGAAGATTCACAATGGAGTAATCCAGCACTGTGCAAACAGGATGCACGAGAGCCTTCCACATAGAAAGACAAACTTTAGCTGTTAAAATATAGGAAATAATTTTATTACTGGCTCTAAATAACTTGCTTCCCATTCAGTAATTTAAAAGTTCACCTGTTCAAATATGCCCCTCAGTTTTGGCAGGCATATGAAGAGGAAATCATTAAACTCTGTCACCTTGGGCTTTTTTTAATGCCCATTGCAATTCTCTCTCCCATAAATTATTAACAGGTTGCTTCATACCCTCCTTGGTCCAGAATTACTTTCAAATTCTATTTGTTTTCATCATGTAGTTTGTTATTATTGCTTGTCCTAAATATGTGTAGAAGTCCTCCAGGCCCTCAAGTGGCTTTGTTTTTCAAAATATGCCTACCAAAAGCAGCAAAAAATTCCTCTTGCTATGAATTTACATTCTCTAAGAATTGTTTAGGAGAACTGGCTAGTGCTCAGAAAACTAAATATAACAAAAGTAATGAAACGAAGACTGTCCTCAAACATGTTAAAGTGGATTATTAAGGAAAATAGGTATTTAGTTTTCTGTTATCAAGGTGTCACTGTAAATGGTCATAAACATTAACACAAATCATAATGCTTAATTAGCTTATTAATACTAAAGCACATTTATCAAATGCCAATTCCACACAAAATTGTTTGTATTTTGGCGGGGCTTCTAAAGATTAATTTCTTCTGGTAGTAAGTCTGGAATTGTCTGGGAGAAATTATGCCGGAAGTAAATAATAAAAGTAAATAACCACTACAGAAAAGCAAATAAATGAAACACTTCCATACATTAAACTCTCGCTCACTACTCATTTTCCTCTCAGTGTCAAGGGAAAATCCCCCAAGAGAAGCTGTGCAGCTCCTGGTGTTACCCTGCCCAGTGAAAAGGAATGCATTTGACAGGACCTGTGGGAATGCAGCTGGCTGGGATGAATAGTGGCTTAGACTTGTAGCATATGCAGGAGGCATCAGCCTGAGGCCATGGGGAGCAGGACACTGAAAGGGAGATACCTGGTCAGGTCATGGGAGTTGGTATGTAAACAGTATGTTAATAGAACTATTCTATATTGGGTCAAGTTTCTAGTTCTGGTTCTCAGTTAGTCTGGAACCTGTTACAAATAATGTCATGTTCTGGGTTTGTGTTCGTGATTGGACCCTCACCCTCAGAACACCCCTGTATCTTGTTATGTTTGCCACGCCCCTCTGTCTTCGGATCTTGCTCCTCAGACTGCACAGTTTATGCATTTGTTATTTTGCTATTAAAGATCTTTATTTTTTGGGCAAGTCCACTGCTCCTGTCCCTCTGTTTTTGCCACGTTCTCCCTGGCTGGACTGGACTCAGGGTTGGAGCGAGCCAGACTGCGATAGCAACCCATTAATGATGTCACATTTTCCCCAGTTTTCATAGGATCTCAGTATCCTTCACCTTCCCCTCACATTTGTCTTGCCACAGATAAAACATCTTGTCTTTCACACCCTCCTCCTTTGCCCTCCATCCCTTTTGGTCTCACCTGGAAATCTGGGGATGTAAGTATCCTCCACTGGCAACACTTGGGAAACAAGATTAAAAATATCTCAGATAGATTGATTCTAGTGCTATTTCTTTGATCTTTATGGTCAAATGAGGAATACAGTCACAGAGGAGTAAAAATGTCTGACATTAGGTATTAATAGACTCTAAAGGCATCTGCAACAGTCACTGCAAGTTTCAAAAAACAATTTTAAACAAGGGACTGAATCTCGGAAAATTTTAGCTGTGTCTGAGGATGTGTGAAGCATCAAATTCAAATGAGTAGACAGAAAATCCAGATAAAGAGAATGATTTGAGTCATTCAGGCACACACAACTGTGTGCTGTATTTAAAAGGCAGCATGACAAGATTTATTGGCTGATATTAACAGAAAAAGGATGAATTACTTGACACGTGGCAATGAAACTGCACTTAAAGTATCAGAAACTCAATAAAATGTCTTACTTAAAATAGGGATGTATGAAAAATAAGATTAGGCAGCATTAGAAACTGACGTGCTGTATAAAAAGCTGGCAGACAGAATTACTGGAGGTGTCAGTCAGGATGCACATCAGGGATAGTCACGTCATTGATGGCAGCAAACCTGCCTCTGAAGTCACAGAATCCTGGAGCTGAGGTTGGAAAGGCTCTGTAAGATCACTGAGTCCAACCAGTAACCCAGCACTAGAACATGTCCCCAAGTGCCACATCCACACGTCCTTTGAACACTTCCAGGGTTGGTGACTGAACTCCAGCCAAGGTATGGCCCAACTCATCATTTCAGGCTGATTTGTGATGGAGCAGCACAACTGAAGCAGCAGGAGGATAAAGCCACTCCCAAGCCCAGGAAACATGTCCCTCACACTAATTAATTAATTCCTCATTCGTGTCAGGCATCCAGTGTGGATGTCAGCTCCAAGGTGCACTCTTCCCTCTGAGAAGGGAATCACTGCTGCCTCAAGTCAGACAACCACCGTTCTCCAGCCCCTCCATCAGCTCCCAGGCTGCAGCTGCTGCTTCTTCTCAGCAAATAAGCTCCAATTTCTCCTCTCCTTCCCTGCTAACCCCAGAACTTGAAACAAGGCTAAAAACATGAGAGAATGACCAATTAATTTCCTGGGTAGGAATGCCTCTGCTATAACAGAGGCATCCAGAATCAGTCATTTCTATAGGATGTTGCCAACCCCTTCTGCTTGAGAAACTATGTTCCCTGTGGAGGAGGGATGGATGGGGTTTGAGTACCCACACACACAAACACACTGTACAAACACACACATCTGCTCTTGGAGCTCCTGCAGATGCAGCCACCTCTGCTCAGGATGGCTAAAGCTTCTGCAGGCAAACTGAGGATTCTGACTTTGCTGCCACGCTGGGTTAAGCTTTCAGAAAGTGCAAAGATAATGCTGTAGGCAACCCAGACTCCAAAGAAGGGTTATCCAATGCAGTAAAAGTCCTTGTACTTGTAAGGCTTCACAAATTAAAATAAGAAGCCAAAGGCAAGTCACACCCTACCCAGAACTAGGCACTGACATCAGGTGTAACATAATGCACAATTTCCATTTCAACCTTTCAAGATTTCATTTTTAATATGATTTTTACTAGATTTTAAGCAAACTACCCTGAGTAAAGGGTGGAGTCTTTCTAAACTGGCCCTGGAGCAGACCAGACATTAAATTGATTCAGACAGAATAATAATTCATTTCCCAGTTCGGTCCTTCTTTAAAGGCAAAGAGAAATGTTACCAGACTGCAATTTATGACTTAAACAGAATTACCTTTCTACTCTTTGCATACCTGGGCAGCAGAATCAGTTATAAAACTACAGTGAAAAAAGTCAATTAAAATATCTTTTTAACTCTTTATTTTCAGTCCTGCTGGAGCAGTAAAATTATTTTAGCTCTAGGAAAACAGACTTGTAGAGGCTGTTCTCAGAGGCAGCTCTGTAATTCCTCCTCATGACAGTCAAAGTACCCTCACAGGATATTCTGAGTATGCAGCTGCTGCTTTTACTGCACAGTTGTATCAGTGGGGTCCCAGGTTCTCTCCCCCTGCTCAATTTGACAGTCAAATTCCTTTTACTATTATTTGCTGCTCAGGTTCCTACTGAACCACCTCCCTAGGATATTCTCTGTCAGATTCCAACAAATAATGATTCCTTCCCAACCACTTCCAGAAACATAACTGCATATTTTAGCTGCAGATGGGGAAAAAAAAAATATCCCTGACCAACTAAGGAACTGCTCAAGCTTAGAGTTCAAGGCTTTCCAGTAGCATTTCTGATTCTTTCTTAAATTCCTGATGTTACCATCTTGCTCTTTTGTTGCCAAAACATTCTAGCCTGGTGGCATCTCGCTTTTCTGATCTTTTTTTAGGATAGATAAACTGCCTCTTAGTGAAGACAGAAAATGAATAATTAACGTTTCATCTTTTCTCCAGTTTCCCCCAGCTGTCGAAACTGCTACCTGGAACTCTTCATATTAAAACACATTGCATCAGAAAAGCATGGAATTAGAACAGAAAAGATTTTCCTAAGTTTCAAAATTATTAACCATTATTATTTCACAAGGTACAGCCAGTGCCATGAACAGGATCCTCAAACTGCTGATAAAACTTTTACCCTCTTTGCATGAACACTCATTAGAGGTAACATCAGACTTTCTATAGTGAATATCCCATGAAAGCTTCACATCGATATCAGTAAAGAATATTAAAATGAACCCAGCTGTAAAGTAAGAGCTGATCTAAGTATTAAAACTCTCTCTTGCTTTTCCCAGGCCTCACTGACCTGTGTGGTGCAGGTGGTCTCTGGCCAGCTCAAACAAACGCATGTGCATGTTGGTGGTGGGGTTAAAGGAGCCACAGGCCAGGAGGATGACAGGGATCCTGCTCCTCATCCTGACAGCAAAACATCACACCTCCTCCCTGAAGAAAAAAAATTAAAAGACAAACTTGAGAAAGAGGAGTCTGCCCTTGGTTCCTGAACTAAAAGGAGCTGTTTCCAGAACTGGGTGTTCCTGGAGCACCAGTGCAGTGTCCAGAGATCAGTCCTGTCCCAGCATTCAGCACCTGCCTGCTCAGGAACACAGCTGTTCCTGGATATTAATTAGGAGAACACCAACACATTCTGCTTCCCCACACACAGATATGGCTAGAATGTACTTCTAAAAATTTACATTCTTATTAGTAAAACCTGACAATTTTTAAACTTCTTTTTAATTTTTGACTTGCTTTTATTAGAGAGAAAGGTTTTGTTCTGTCTTTGTGGCCATTGATAATGCTGGAACCCGCAGGCCTGCTACAAAAGCAGATTTTATTTTTAAAATAACTTCTTTCCATGGACCTTTGCAACACGTGACAAAACCTCACGTGCAACACCCAATCCTAAGGTGTGACTTCCTTGGGGCTGGGCAGGCAGCACTGGGGGTCAGCCAGCTGGCAAACACTTCCAGCCAGATTATCAGCACTGGCCTGTGTGGCTCCTCTGTTGGCCTGCAGAGCAATGGACAGTGCACCAACAACAGGGAGCAGCAGGGAAGAGGAAGCACAGCTGAGCCAGGAAATCCCCAGGGCATTGAAAAGCTGTGAACAGGGGGAATGGGTAGGGAGATACACTGTGAGGAACCTTGCAGGGCTGTTTACAAACAACCCTGATATAATTTGGTTAAACTGTCAGTCATCTACTAAAAATGTAGCAAAAATCACTTTAAATCCACTGTGCTTGGAGCTATTTACTTGCCTAACTCCTTTTAAAACCAATCCAGAATAAAACTGGCATGATAAAAACAATTGTGCCCCACATCCATGTCTGCAAATCCAAAGTCTTTTCCTAGAATTTGAAATCTCTACTTTGCTCACACCCGTGTATCATACAAACATAATTCTACTCCTTTCCCTGGCCTCCAGCTCTCCCCATAAAAAAGAACAGACTTCCTGCAGGAGACAAATGCATCCCAAATTTCAGAACTCAGTCTTGGGGTAACAGACCAAACCCAGCACAGATGGTGTGTTCTGATCAGCCAAATCTCAGTCTCCATCTGCACTGCAGCTGTAGCTCAGAGCCCACCTCTTATTGTTCCCAGTTCTTACAGTCTCTTTTTTCCCCCCCTTTCTCTGACTTAGAAGAATTTAATAATAATGGTTAAATCCACGTCAAGTCAATGTTTTCTAGCTGCCAACATGATCAGTTCATTTATGGAGGATTTACAACCTGAAGACTGCGATTGTACCATGGAACAGCACTCAGTGCACCAAGCAACAAGTGTTAATATTGTTATTTGTGACTTTTTCAACCCTTTTACTGAGAAAATCCTTTGAAATCAGTGCTGTCTGTACCTCCAGAATTTAGTACTGAATACAGCAATTGTTTTATAATGTTTTTATTCTACTTTCCTCATTTCTCATACCTTCCATCATACTAGGGGAGACATACTAGGGAGAAAAGACTTGCTGGCTGTACAGCCACTGAAATTAGCAAGTTTTAGGGTCTGTGATGGGAGCAGCTGGAGGAAGCTCCTTTCACTGCACCCTGCTCTCTCCTCTGATTTACTGTCCCGGTGCAGACATAAAAACTCATACATGAAAACTTCATGCAGAATGTATAGCTTCTTTATTCAGAAAAAACCAAAAAATGTTCTTTTGCTCAGTATCAGCAATTCTGTAAATGTATCTCCATTGGATACAATGCAGATACAATGGGGAAGGTGTTTCTGCCCTGAAACTGAGCAAAACATCAGCATCTGAATGGAGCTCTCTCACTGCTGGCTCTCTTCTGTGCTCCCTCCTGTTCTGATCAAGTGCAGTTTGTATTTCCATAGCTGCTCCTTTATTTGCCATCTCAACTGAATGATTTCTTTTGCTTTGCTTTTAATTCTACAGGCTATTTCTCACCTGAAACAAAGGTCTTGGACAGTTTCATTGCAGCTCTTACTCATTTATACCCTGGAAACTCCAGGGAAAGACTTCAGCTTGTGATTTTTAATGATAACTTGACACTACTGACAATGGAAACTCAAAAATCAAACCACCATCACCACCAACCAAACAAACGAACAAAAAACCAAAAAGAAAACGGAAAAAAAACCCCACAACAAACCAAGATTATACTAATAGAAAATAAACACATAATGAAAAAGCATCTCACAAGGTATTATATATTTATAAACTCAAAACCACCTCATATACATACATACATACATATATATATATATATATATATATATCAGTGTTTTTATTTTTAAAACAAATATAGTGCACCCTACACCTATTCAATAGGTCTAGGACAACTTTTAGTATTTGAAACAAAACTTTCTGATTCAGTTGCTATCTCAGCTGGCATTAATTACCTGAGGGGTTTCAAATCATTAGAACACTACTCAAACTAACAGAAAAAAAGAGAGTTAACCGATTTTTCAGCTAAGCTCTCTTGAGAAATCAAACACTGGGGAAAGTTTAAGCACAGAGTCTGTGTGCCCTGGTCTGGGTCCGTGTTCCAGCAGCCCTGGGCAAGCAGTGCATTCCCAGGAATGCCAGTCTGCAATTTGGGAAGCTTCCAACAAGAGGGACATCGTGTGGCAATGCAGAAAAGGGCAGTCACCTTCAGATGGGGAGGCCACACTCAAGCTATATAGAAAATGTTTAATGGTGGACAAAGCATTATGATTTTCAGTAGATAGCTCCTGCAAGTTCTTTTTCTGGTGCCTATATTCCTACAATATGTCAGTAACAGGTGATGTTACAGACGACCACAGTTAAGTTCTGCTGAAAGTCAGTAATTAGAGCCATATCTGATTAATTATCAACAGCAGAATGGAGTGCTGAGCAGCACAGTCTGATTCATGAGCTGTTAAATTAGTAAACTGGAGAACAAGACACTGATACGTGCACGCTATGAGTCACTCACCCTTGAGGGAACATTTCTGCAAAAACCAGAAATAAACCAAATCCTAGCACAGGATTAAAGCGTTATCTCCTCCTGTGAGGGTAAATCTAGATTAATTCAGATGAAATTTAGATTTGAACAAGTTCAAAGCTGCCTGATTCCATTCTTTTACTGGACCACATCATTACCTCATATAAATTCATGCAGATGCACTAGGACCAGCTGAGTTACACCAAGTGACACTAAGAGTATTAGAGCTGCCAGACAGATTTTAAAAGTCAGGAAATAAAAATACATTTAGTAGCTGACCCAAATCATAGCAAGTCGCAGCACACAAATATGCCTTAAAATGTGATTGGATATGAGAGTTTCTCATGCTGTTAATAATAAGAGCTGCTGCCATAGAGAAGTTACTCCAGTCAGTAAGTTCCCAGCATTTGCTGTCACCAAAACCAATCCTCCACAACAGTGACAAATATTTACCTGTATATCCCCACCTTCCCTTTAATAATGAACACACCTACCTGGGTGAGGAAAAATGGGAAATGTATAATCTGGGACAGTATTTTATTAACTCATCAAGAAGTTACTCGCTCCAGCCAAAAGGATTTTGCAAGGAGGACACATATATTACACACATATGATGCTGTAAGCCTCCAAAACAGCTTTTTCAGGGCCACGTGGTGACTCATATTATTATTATTAAATTCCAGCGATTCAGGTGGACACCATTTATTTGACTTTCACTGAAAGCCATGACAGGATACATGACTTCCTGTCAAATTCACCATATCAGAACCCTGAAGCTGCTCCTTCCAATCCCCACAGCAGACTTTTAGTCAGAGAACACAAGTCCCATTGCAGCTTCAGAGAAATCCCAAGATCTGCTACCCTCCTCACTGCAGTATTCACCAGAGCAGCAACTCATCCAAGCCTATAAAAATCATCTGGGCTTTTTCAGGTGTAACACAGAAGATGGCTCAAAGCACAGCAAATGCTGTCTTTAACAATGCACAGGGAGTTTTGCCTGAGACAGACCTGCTCACTTTGAGGATACTCACTATTTCTCCTTCCTCTCTGTCCAGGGAGCAATTTTCCCAGCAAAACAAAAAGTTCTCTGTGGACAAGCCACCTCACAGAAAACTGCCTGGGGCCCAAATTCCAAGTGCCCTGATGGCAACCTGAGAAAGCAGCCTCAGCAGAAGTGTCTCCTCCTCTTCTGAGATAATCCTTCAAATCACAGCACACTTCACTCTTGCCATTCCTTTATTTCAGGCTGTATTCCCTTCCACAGAAGAACCAACAAAACCTCTCTACCAGTTACATCTCTAAAATCAACCTAAACATGACTTACGGTTCCATTTACCTGGAATGAGTTTTTTCTTCTGAATGAAAGTAACTTCTCTGTTTTCAGCTTCCAATCCCAACTCTTTCTGCTCTACTGCTACAGAGAATCAGTAGTGGAAAGGGACTAAAGAAGAAAATTCACCACAAAAAGTACACACTGACAAAGCACAACAAATATAAATAATAAATTGAGCACAGGACTCATGCAGTCTGAAATACACGCAAATACCGAACCTCCAGTTAATAATGAACACGGCATTGCCTTCAACAATTTTGTACTCCGAAAAATTTGAGCAGAATTATTGATTAGCACAAGGTCACAAAGATTATATTCTCAACACACACAAAACAGTGCCGGTGAATTCAAGCCAACAACATATTTTTTCAAGCCTCTGAGTTGCTGCAAGTTTGTAACTAGAATTCCACAGTGAGGCACAAGAATGTCTGGTCCCAGAGTCTGGCCAATAAATTATCCACAGAGACACTCCCATAATAACATCCTATATATTTTTCTTAGTATCATTAAGAATATTATATGTTATTAACATTCTTAACCACCCTGCAAAATAATCACCCTTACAGGCTGCCCTTTGCCTGAATAGCAACAAGGAATACAACAACTCAGCAACGTGAATTCAGAAACCACTATTCCTGCACATCAAAGTAAACTCTCATATTTTTAACATCCCTATTTGTGCATTTACTAAATATTCTGTGGTTATTTCAAATTTTCTGCTGTCCTTAAACAGCAAACATGTAAAGACAACCACAGCACAGCATCCTTAATGTTATTTTTCTGTATTAGGGAAAATAATGAAATAATCCCATTTTGTAGAAAAGGCATTAATTATATTTTACCTGCTCATAAAGCACTTGACAATACTTAGACATTGAGCTCTGTAGCAGTTCCATTTGGTTACAAGGCCAGAGATATTCCACTAACCCAGAACCATGCAGAAAACAGGTAAAAAAGGACCAGACTGGCCAACACCTTGTAGCCAGTGTTTTCTGGGTAGTGCAGGATCTCACTGGCCTCACACAACACCACTCCCTGCACAGTTTTACAGCATTTCCACAACTCGAGAGAATACAATCATCTGTATTTCCTGCAGTGTGATCTTTACAATTACTGCTCTAATAATCCCTAGTGATCACTCAACATCTGACACTCAACTCCCTTCCTATTCTTTGGGTCCATATCACACTAGTAAATAAGCATTTTCTTCTTCTACAGAAGAATTGTCTAAACTATTCTAAGTATAGCCAGTAGTCCTCCTTCTGTTTGCATGTACGAGTCAGTAACCCACGATGCACAATATACTGATTTACAGAAAAAGTGGATTCATGCAGAACTGCAACTCTGGGAGCCTATTTTTAAGCAAACAAACTGCTGATTTAGTGAAAGCACCAACTTGTCTGTCAAAACAAGCTCTTGCTAAAACTTCAAGAGTTCCTGTTGAGAACCCATTCACAGTGACATTTTGTCTATCAACACCGCTGTAATTTTCTTTCAAATTAAGTTTAAGTGCAAAATACACTTAGCGTATCCTAAGGCAAATTTCAGAAACTGAGCTCAAACACAAATGGAAGATAAATTTAAGTGGTAAAAAACCCATCTTCAATCACGAAAATTTGCTCTTATAAAGCTGGTTTTAAAAGGCAGCAAGCTAATGAAACCCATAGCAGTACTACTGCAGAACACTCAGATGCAAAATCATTACATATAGCACCCATGGCATAAGGCAGGATTTCCAGAACACAGAGTAAGACCTGCCTGTGCCAGATCACTGGGCTGGATGGCATTTCTTATGTTTTTGAAATTCTCTACTATACTTTGTGCCCCTGTATGGCTAATTTCTTCATTTCTGCTAGTTTTTGTTCAAAAAATGCACAGTGCTTGGTGAGCAGAGTGACATCCACACAACCACTTGCGTGGTAATTGCACTAAATCAGCAATGTGGTGGGGAAGGATCCAGGTGTGGAGCTGGCAGGTGAGACTGAGGCAGGTCTCCAGTGGCACCTGCTGGGCCAGGGCAGGCAGGTGGGCTTTGACAGCTTCACCCAGCCAGCTTCACCTGCTCCAGGTGCAGCAGCAGCAACTAAAACAATGTATGAATTAAATCCTTGGCAATCATCCCTGCTATGGAATCCAGTCTGTCTCATTAAATTATTTTAAAAGGTGCTAGCTCAAATTCCCCTCTGACAGGACTGTCACCTGTTGTGTCCTCAGTGCTCCCCACACACATCTCTGGACTTCTCAAAGGTCTTTGAGATCATCTGAATGCTAATTAGGTTGTCATAGATAGGCTAAATTCTAAAATTCGCATATCTGAAGTTAAAGGCACAAAGCCAGTTTACTGGTACAATCACACCGTGGAACCAGACCTCAGTACAGATCACGCCTGGAAAAACCAGCTCACGCAGATTGTATTGCTACAAAGCTGAAAGAAAACAAACATCGCGCATTGTTTACAAAATCAAACAGGAGCTGCTGCACCCTCTTAAAGCCGGGTGAAAAGACGAGTAAGTTACTCTGGCGGTGAAAGCAAGATGGATTGAAATAAACAAAAAGTAACCAAATCTGCTGTTGTCCTCTTTAATCCTCACTGCGCTTAGCTAGGTGCTGGGGAAGGGAGGGGGGAGAAGGGAAAAAAGCCTTTCTGTTTTAAACACACACACACATACATATATAATATATATATGTCTATATGGTGGTGGAAATGCGTTTATCGAGCGCGTGGCGTGGCCAGCCCGGCAGACCCGGCCGGGGGTTCGAGGCCTACCCGCAGTGCCCTCAGTGCGCGCTCCGCTCCGGGCCCCCGCCCGAGCCCGCAGCCGCTCCCGACTCCCGGCGGGGTCCGGCCGGCTCCTCTCCTCCTCCCGTCCGTCCTTCTGTCCGTCCGTCTGTCCGTCCTTCCGTGCTTACCGCAGGACAAGCGGGGCCCCCGCAGTCGGCAGCGCTGCCCTCGGCTCCCGGGGCAGGCTCGCGGCTGGCCCCGCGCGGCCCGGCCTCCCCCAGCGCCGCTGCACGGCGGCAGCCTTGCCTCCTTACACAGCGTAAGTGTATTTTTATTGTCACCTGAAGGTCACCTCCCAAACTTTCGGCTTCCTGCTGTTACCCTGCGGCGCCAGGGCTGTGCTGACAGCGTGGGGAAGGTCGGCTTGCTAGGCGCGGAGTAATGAATGTGTGGGAAAATTCACAGCGCCGTAGGTTTGTGTACAAAAAGGAGACAGAGGAGTTCTGTAACTTCGTTGAAATAAAGGGAGAAGCTATGGGGCATTTCCCATGGGATCTTTCAAATGGTTGGGGGACACACCCCCGTTTTTGCCCTAATTTCCCATCCATATCACTCTTGCTTTCCCCATGGGCTGGGGTTCTCACAAGGTACTTCCCGCATCCCCTACTCTATGTCCCTCCCTGCTATGTACCCCCCTTTTTATTTGTTCTTTTATGTAACAAAACACTGTTCATAATTCTGTTAAGTCTTGGTTCTTTCTCTTTAAGTTCAGGAATTTAACATGGCCTTGGCTTAGTCTGTGCCAGTTGGCACCATTCTCTAGAGCCGATAGTCTCTTCCATCACTCCCTGTGTGTGACTCCGTGGCCTGTCTACAACGAGATTCACACGGTGTGTTTGTAAAAACACACTCGTTCCTTTCATGAAGCTCAGCTTTCTCTGTGTCGAATTGCCTCATAAAGTCATCTCCTTCTCCAGCAGCTATGGAACATTTTGCAAAATACACCAATGTCGTGAAAAGTGTGTTAAATAGATTTTGCAAAAAATGAACTCCAAGGGTTTTAAATAATTTGCTTCTTTAATTTTTAGGCATATAAAATCCAGTTTCTTGAGGCATCAAAATGTCACCAGTTAGGTTTAGAGTCCATTCTGTTTTTAGTACTGATGAAGGGAAACACAATTTTCCTCTGGTCTGACATTATGGTAAAAAATAAATAGGATTGTGGAATGCATTTTTAAGCTCTACTGCAAACGATGAAGCTTCACTCCTGCACAGAGGCCAGGAGATGTACTTCAGGTCTTTTGTTGCCCTTGCTGAAAGCTGGCCAAGAGATGGTTTTGGCAGTGGGGCTTTAGCTTCAGACTGGGAGCAGAGTTTGCACTTTTGAGTGCAGAACTCAAGGGGGATAAAGTGGCAGTGTGGGAAATGCTGAAATTGAACTGAAATTGTGTGTGGCTGTGTATTTCTCCATGACATTTCCATGCTTGTCTTTGGTCCTGCTCTGTTCACATAGTTTCATTTTTCATAGACTACAATTTGAAATTTGAGATATTAGGGAACTATTATTGTTAGTGGCAGGGTGACTTTTGTCATTTTTTAAAACAGGGAGAGTGTTGGACACAACCAATTTCTTGTGCATAAGCAGTCCAGACTGTAGGTGTTTAACTTTTAAAAGCTGTGGGATTATATAATGATGAAAAGCCAGATTAGCAGTTTTGAAATGGACTAATATGTCTGTATAAATAATCTTTCTTACAAAAGGATCTAGAGCTTTGTAGAAGAAGCAGTTCCCCAACTCTCTTTGACAAACAAAAGTCCATTTTAAAAAACTTTATGACACTGACATACTGTGCATAATGGAGCACTTTTTTGGCTGACTACACTTACTAAACATACAAAGTTTTTTCTGAAAAGTGGTAGCTCCTCTTCCTAGAGTTTGAATTACTGTTATGTGTTTTGTCAATAAATAAGATTCCCTATAAAAGGAAACATTTCATTTATAGAAAGGACAACCAATCCAAAGGTTAAATCTTGTGCATCAGGTTGAAAAACTAAGGATGAACTGGTGAGTGGGCACAAATGAATGTGGCTCCACTGGTCCCAGAGGGAGCTGCTCTGTGCTGGCTGAGGTTCTGTCCTTCACCACTTTTGTTGTAAACTGAATCACAGGTGTGTATTTCTGGCTTGCTGCCTTTAAACATAAGGTTTCCACTTCACATTAGTTTTTAAGAAAATGTTTCATAAATAAAATGCTTTAGAACTGAGAATAATTTGCTGCAGGTAACAAACAGAGAGCTGGGTGTGATCCTAAGCTGGGTTCTCCACAAGCCCTCTGGAAGTGGGTGAAATTCCAAACCATGCCTGGAGTACAGTGGTGTAAAAGGATGATGTGGGCAGGGGTGAGTATTAGACAAGAAGGTGCTGAAGCACTGAGATGCTTCTCTGCAAGGGAAGAACAAATGACCACAGAAAGTTCCCCAGCAATAATGAAAGATGGGCTAATTAAAACCTGTCTTCCAGCAACCAAATGAAGACAAGGTTACCTCTACAGGATCATGTCATGTTCTGACAATTACCTGAAGAGAATGGTAATCACTGCACTGGCTCCTACTCTTTATCACAGGATTATTTTCATGGGTTTCTGGCCTAGTTTCAGAAGAATTTGGAGCAACATATTAATCTGTTACTCTTGTATTAGTATGAAGTAAAACATAAATCAGAATGCCCATGTCAAGGTGTGAAACTATGAGTATGGAATTCCAAGCCAAGTGTTGTGAATTGGTTTTTGTAAGAAAATTTGGCATTTAATGCAGTTCTTGAGATACAAAACTCCCAGGGTCTTACACAGATTGTGCATGCTGAGGCTGTAGAATTAGGGCTTGTAGTTGTAAATTAATAAATAACCTTTTAGTTCTTGGCATCTGCTCTGTTCTGATGTGTAGTTCAGATCTGAAGCAAATTCTGTTGGTATGAGATGGAGAAGAGAGCCATGAGACAAGTGTTCATTAACCTTTCCCCTCCATAACAGAGTTGGAAAGCATTAGTTTGAAGCTTTGGTGATATTCACATGGCTTCATCTATACACAAGTAAAGGAAACACACAGCTTTTATCTTGAACTTACTTAAGTGCTGCAGCTACTTTGAACATTCCATCGAATATCACAAATACGGGTGGACAAGAAAATGTTGACTTCCTGCAAATGAAAATCATTCTGTTGGTTGATTGCTGTTGCAATTAAAGGCAAACATTGGCAAATCCAGTATTACTGAGGTAAGCAGGAGGAATCAAAATGCTAAACTGCATCAAAATGTTAAACAGAAACAAAGCAAAGCAGGCTCTAGTGTGCAGATTCCTCTGAAGTCACAGAAGATAAATGAGCTGAGGTAGAGACAGGGCAGAATACAAAGCTTTGTCTGAAAGCCAAGAAGAAAACCCAAACCAACTTAAAAGGGCTCAAAAAACAATCATAAAACTTTTTAACTTGCCTTCAAGGAAGACTTACCTAGAAGATAAAATACAAACAGAGAAAGGGAGATAAAATTTTTCACTTGTTTTAGGTTCCATGACCATCAAATCAGGTTTTTTTTTTTTGGTCACATGTCAACAGAATGAAATGTTTGGTTCAATCCTTTCTGTTTTTAGAGAGTCTCTCAGACTCGCATTTTAAATTACTTTGGGTTCTTTTTTCCTCCCTCTCCTTAATCCTCCGCTGTTTGTAAAGTTATGTCAATATGTATCAATTGTTTTTGTCATTTCCTTTACTTGCTTGTATTTTGAATTTTAGTGGAGCTAAAGTAGCTTGCTTTGTTTGCATAATGCTTCCAATGACATTCCGTATTATCTTTCCAGCACAATAAGTGGTATTACTGGCTGATAAAATCTTACAGTTGTTTGGTATTTTAATCACAATTTAAAACAATTTGCAAGGTTGTGTATGGAGGTAGCAGCAACAACATGTAACAAGTCCAAGAGAAATTTTGTAAGATCATTTAAAAATCAATTTTTTAATATAAGAAATTTAATATTGTTTTTTCAAGTGCATTTTATGAAGGTATTTGGCACCTTGCTTTTCATTTGTGCATTCTTTGGGATCTCTGTTGGTGAATATTAGCATGGTGCTGTGTTCTTCTGGGACCTACAGAATTTAACTGCAGGTATTTCTAATAATTTTACTGAAAACCACAGCACCATTTTTGTCACATGTCAGCTTTCCTATACCTAAAGCCTCTGTATCATTGGAAGTTTGAGATTTAATAGTTCTGCTGAGCTGAAAGTTGGAGTTATCATTACCATTATCAAAAGGAAACCATTCTTGTTTTCGTGGTATGACTCTGTTCTAATTCAGAAAGGACCAAGGCAATAAAAGACTGCTACTGTAATCTGTAATATATTTCTGTGCAGCACAGGTGCTGTACATCCCCACTGTGGAACATGGGCAGCCAGCAGAGTTAGGACTTTTCTCTGTGGTGTTGTCCAGCACTGGCACTTGCTGGATCTCCGTGTGCCCCTTGCTGATGATTTTAATTAAATTGCTTTTAGATCAAATGTGGCAGGAGTCAATATGGAAATGTATCATGGTGGCAAATTTGCTCTGACTGCAGAGTGCTCGCTGATCCCTTGCACAGGTAGGGCACAGAGAAAGCAGATGAGTCCTGGACTGGAAAGCATTTGGGTTTTCATAAATTTGATATCTGACACATTTCCATGTGGAAAAGACATGGATAGGATTTTGTGTTCTTTCAATGCAGACCAAAGACTAATTTCAAACCTTGACAGTTTGTTGTCAACCAGAGCTGGCATTTTTTGGGAGCTCTGTAAATTTTAGAATAGCTTCTCTGTAACACCGAATTGTGTAATGTAGAAAAACTGAGTATAATATATGGCTTTCATTATTGCTTTTCTGAGAGGAATTGCTGTAAAGGCACATCGTTTCCCCACTCTCAGAAACTGAGGTACTCCAGCCTTTGATTCTCCTGCCACAGCCACACAGGCTTGCTGAAATACTCAAGTTTGTTGCTATTTTCTGATAGCAAACCATACTTACAGGTTTTTTTTTCCCCCATGTAATCTTCTCTTCCTCTCCTGGAGTTGTCAGAAGGAAATGGAGAGAATTTTCCCCTTCCTATAACTGATCTCTGGTTAGTACAGTGGGATTTTTGTGGACAAATAAAGTGGCCAGGAGAGTGTGGGGTTTGTGTTTTGGGAGGCACTGCAGGGTCACTGTTCCTACAAGGAATTCCCTCTGTGCCCCCACAGTGCTGGTGCTCTGGCTCTTAACAATGTCACCAGGCCATGGCAGGAGGTCAGCTGCAGTCCCTCACTGCCAGTCAGATGCCTGGTACTGCCATCCTCCTCAAGGACTATTGAGGCACAACATGGTTTGAATTTAAAAAAATAAATAAATTAATTTTTGTTCATATTTGTACACTTTTTTTAGGACATGAAATATCATACTTCAGAGAGTAAAAATTAAATGTGCTGTACACATCACATTTTACCCTTTTTTTTACTATGGTTTCTGTTATCCTCATCAGCTAGAGGATTGCTTTCTCTCATCCCTCACTAGTTTAATTTTCAGTGACTTGGCTAGAAGATTATTTAATCTGTTTTATATAAACTTTGAAAGGATACAATGAGGCATAGTCATAATGTTTGGTCTCTTGATTTCAGTATCAGTTAACATACAGGATCTTTTACAAAGCCGTATTGTGCAGTGCAAAGCATCAAGGCTTCCATCCATCTTTATTCTTCCTCATTTAGGACCAGATCCACACTTGCATGCCAGATGGCAGCTGCAGAGGAGTTTCAAGTTCTAGCAGCAATGGATGGAAAGATAAGTGCCTCTTGAGAAGGGAAAGCCAGATTGCAGATTCCTTTCAATTGCACCTGATGACTTACTGCCAGTCACTAATTGGTTTGCCCATACACAGGCAATTCAGAATCCAGCAGCAGTGCCTGACTTTGTCTGGAGCTCTGTTCTTCCTGCAGAGATCACTGCTGAAATAAACCCTTGCAGAGAAAAATATTTTATATGAAGCTCTGGGAAAAGCAGGCCTAAGGTTTTTTTTGTTTTTGTTTTTGTTTTTGTTTTTGTTTTTTTTTACTTTTCATAACTGCTGTGTTAAGATTTTTTTCGTTCAGGAGAGCCACAAAATCTTGTGTAACTGTCATTGTTAATTATTACTGCAAAATAGTGTAGCTGGCTGTGATGTGCTAACAGTTGACAATATATGTATATTTAAAACAGAGACAGAAATTATAAGTAGAGTTTGGTCTATTTTTCATTAAAGATATGAATGTTTTCAGGATTCGTGGTCTTTCCCACATATTTCTGAGTGCATTTTCATTTTAGTCCTGGACAGAGCTGTAGAGCAGTGTTAGTGCCATTGCTGTTGATGAGAGACAAAAGCTGTGTGTAATGGTACAGCCTACAGCCAAGCTTGTAATAAGCCCTTTAAAAGGTGAAGTATCCACTTAGGAAACAGCATCCCTCATGCAGTGAAATGTCAGTAATTTTCCAGCTAATGCAGAACCAGCATTATCTCCTGAACTCATCAATGGAAAGCATTTTCACTAGATGTATTTTACTGAATGCAGCGACTGCAGACAACAGAACACTTATGTGGGAACAGAAAAAAACCCAGCTGTGCGCGTTAGAAATGATTATTAGTTGTTGTGAAGAGAAAAACAAGGCAAAACAGGCTCTGTAATTAACATCTTCAGTGTCCACTGTGTTTGTTGCCCATGTGTCTATGATCACAATCCCAACAAAACCAGAAGTGAAGCTGTGAGTGTGCAGCATGTCAGGTCTGTAACACCACATGAGTGGCACAAGAGCACATCTTGTTAAATAAACATGAAGTAAATAAATCCCTGGGAATTAATGGTACTTACCAAAGGTATTCTCAACAAAGAAGGGTGTGAAAGAGTGGAAATATTCCCAAGTACAGCAGAACCATATTAAACATGTGGAGAGATCACTGGGGAGATTCCCAACACTTCAGCTGGACCATGAATTGAGTTCATATCTTGTAAGTTATTGTTTGCTTCAGAAAATCGCTAAATTGACTTTGCCTGTTGAGGGCCCCATCAGTAAAAGATAAAATAAAATCACAGACCAACATCCAATCACAAATGAAGTTGTTTAACACTTGGATAGCTGTGTGGTCAAACCCACAGTCCACAGGGAAATGAAATTTAGACATTTCAAATGTGTTAGAAAGCAAAGAATGTAGATTCCTAAAACTCCTAGTTCAGGTCTTTTTAGTGTTTTACTTTGGTTTTGCTCGAGACCTAAAGGAAATGGGATACTTGCACCTCTAGAGCTGAGCTAGTGGCTTGTAGCTGACATGACTTGAAATTCTTTCTCGAGATGGGAAGAAATACTGTTGCTCATCAGCAACCACAGAGTGGTTTGGTGAAAAAAGCACTTATTTAGCATAACACTCTCACTTTTGGGTTTGATACCAGCAGTGAAGGGTCGTTTATCCAATACAGGGTGTGTCTGCAGCTATTCCTCAAGCAGAATTCAACAAATGCTGGGGATCCCCTGGGTTTGTGTGAGTGAGTGAGTGAGTGCTGTGATCGTGCACCCTCAGAATGGGGCTTTGGGAACAGAGCACTCATCTGGGATCTCTGCAGAGTGATCAGTGTGGTGGGGTCTGTCATGGCTGTGGCAAAACTCAGGCCTCATTTGATAAATGCCTCTCAAAACATAGCTGTGTATTGGTGGATAAAAATGTTTGGGGTGCTTTGTGTTCTAAAGGATTTCTTAAACTCTCTGAGAAAGAACAAATAATTGCTAAGTACAGGGAAAAGTCAGTTACAGTTCGAACTCATTTAGAGATGAAATCCAAATATTTGGAGGAATGGCTGCAAAGACGGTCAAAATTAAAGTAAGATGCAAAGAGATGTCTGAAATGGTTTTCTACTTTGTAGGGATCTGAAGATAAACACTTCCTAAGAATAAGAATGGTAAGTAATACCAGAGTCTGTATCTGAAATCTCTTAAAATGTTAAATTGAACATTATCAGGTTTTTTCCATGACAAGATTTATGTCAGCCCGTATCTGTTACAAGGTAGTGTAACAGGTGAGATTATTTATGGAATTGTGTCCAGCTGGGGCTTTTGCCTCAGCAGCATTTACAGAGGGCATCAACCTCAGGCCATGGGAAACAGGACACTGAAGGAGGGGTACCTGGCAGGTCACGGTGGGGAGAGTGGAGTCCTGGGAGTCAGTCTGGTGATAGAGCTGTCCTGTGTCTGGTCAGGTTTGTGGTTCTGGCTCTCAGTGGGTTCGGCACCTGGTACATACAGGGTCGCGTTCCGAGTTCGCGTTGGTGACTGGACCCTTGCCCTCAGATACCCCTGTGCCTGGTTGTGTTTGCCATGCCCACAGGTCTTCAGGTCTTGTCCCTCAGATGATGGGGTTTCTCTGTTTGTTATCTTGTTATTAAAGATCTTCGTTTTTGGGCAAGTTCATCGTGCCCTTTCCTCTATTTTATACCATGCTTCCCCTGGCCAAGCTGGATTAGGGATCACAGCAAGTCGGACTGCGATAATTATCAGATAGAAGAAACCCTTCACCAGATTTGCTTGGTGACAAATCTACATTTGTGACTTTACAAATCACTATAAAAGTAACAGATGCTTTACTTCAGGGCATTGCTGTTTTACTTGTGAGGGATTTGGCGTTGGTTATAGTCAGAGGAAATTCAGAGGCACTATTGGGCCAATAGTGCAATTGTGGCAAAGTGACAAAAACAATTTGTATGTGAATTTATTGCTCTTGAAGATGCTGGCTCAAATGGCATAATATACAACAAATTCACCTTTAGACATGCAGCCTCCAAACATAGAAAAGTAGTTTGGTTACTGTACAACTAAGAGAGAATGTTTACCAATGGAGAAAAATTACTGCTCTTTCTCCTTGAGATTGAATGCCATTTGTTGAAAATTTTAGATTGTTTTCTTCAGTCTTGTTTTTCATTCTGGGCTGAATTCAATGGGGTTGTGAGACCTAGGTCAGTGAGTTGTGCTTGAAACCACCCAGGCTGATTGACCTTGGTTAGAATTGTTTGGTGAGAATGGAGGTGATGGAGATGCTTATATTTTGGTGAGATGAAACATCCTACATTTGAGAATAAGACCTCTGTTGAGATCTTCTCTTCCTAAGTTGGCAGTGATGGGATGACAGCTCTGCATGAACAGTGGGGACCTTCCTGTGCTTACTGTTCTTCCACAGAGACATTTTTGTGCGGATTTTTTAGACTTTTGGTGGGTTTCTTAAACTTGATATTTTAAAAACTGTAACCACTGGGTTTATTTGTTAGTGTGACATGGCACACACGTCTCTGCAGGTGCAGCAGTGAGTGATTTATTTGTGAGGTCAAACCTGTTACAGAAGGTGCTGTCTCCCTGATAGGTTCAAGGTGCTTTTCAATGAATCATTGCTCTAATAAATCATATTGTATATATACTGGCATATCCAAGTCAGGATATTAATTCCCAAGCAGTGCCTGTCATGAATATGGAGTTTAAAAGACCTGAGATGAATAAAGCATATGGCCTTTACATTTCAAGACCGTATCTGTAATTCACTGTACTTTCTTCTTGATACACAGACAAAGGTGAATTAGTTCCAGACAAAAATGCATCAATGGTCTATTGAATAGTCAATTATTAAACATGTAATGGGATCTCTGGTTATCAAGGCATGCTCAGTATGTGCACAGAGTACATAATTTGCCCCAGAATGGAGTGGAATTGGTTTATTTTGAAAAAATCTAAGCAAAATTATATTAATATGGAATTAAAACACGTTATTGCTTCTTCTGTACAATGAATGGGTTTACTTGACTTCATTAACCATCCCAAGAAGCTAATTTCAGAGTCTTATTATATGTACAAACCCAGAAAAAATAGCAGTAAACAACATTATTTTCCTTGCCCTCAAGATACAGTCTATCCAATTTACAGTGTTCTGTTTTGTGGAGAAATAATGTTTTTGACAAGCATATGTGAAGGTAAATGCTTCCACAAAAATGTCCTGACAGCACTGTGACTTGCTTGAATAAAATAAAAAAAAGAAGTTACTGCTGAACAATAAGGAAAATACCTAATGAATGTCACCTGCATGGGGCTTTAAGTATTATTCATTTCCCTAAATTTTATTCAGGAGAAAAAGTATTTGACTGTTTGATTGTTGGCATTGCCATCAAACTAGAAGCATTATTCAAGCTGTGGCTGTTTACTATTTACTGCAATTATGTACCATGATTGCTGCATTCATCTATTGCATATTTTTGATTGGCATTAGGAAAGCTGCAGATTTATTGCAGTGTGTGAAAGGCACCATTTAAATCAACAGACAGGTGAGGTTTAGGAAAACTTTATTCTCAGTTGCATTAAATGTAATTATGAATATAGTTGATTGTGATATTCCTGTATATATTTTCATGGTTTATTAAAAAAAAAGTCTTTTCTGCTCTGTGACTTCCAAAAATACTTTTTACTAATATTTTTTTGCAGCATAAGCAATTACAATTATTTGCATGCTCTAATAAAAATTGCAAAATCTGCCTTTAGTGGGATTCAACAGTTTGCCATTAATTTATTTTCAAAAAACACCTGGACAGTATGTGGGATGATATGCAGTTATTACTGATACTTTGTGTATATTAAACAGAAAATATGAGTGATGGAGACTTTATATGTCTAAACTGATATATCCAACATAAAATAAAGGAAAAAGTAGAAATTATGGAACTGTAAGATATTGCAATGATTTCTTGGCTAATAAGATGACAAGGGCAAGTTAATTTTTCTGCATGAAAGGAGAGGCACAGAGAGGCAGAAATTCAGAAGTGAAATCTGTCTGTATATTGCTTTCAGATGTACCTTTTCATCTAGAAATTGGAATTTCTCTTGGAATTGGAATGCAAAAGTTAGTTCTTGATTCTGCAATCCAGAATTCTTTAGGGAATTCTTGTCAATTCTTACTGCAAGGTTGTTAGTTCTTTTGTGAGAGACTCTTAAGGCCAGAATGATTTTATGTGCAAAAAAATTTCTTAGCTGAATTACTTGATGCAGAAGAAAAGTTTGCAAGGGAGGTGGGATAGCATTTCTCCACTTGTGCATAGGGCGTGTCACGATCCGCAAGGCAGGATTCGTGGTGGTTCGTTTACTGATCTAAGAGCGCGAAAGGCAATGCAAGGGGACTCTCAGTGCAATCACAGCAATGCCCTTTATTGAAAACAATCATCAATGTTATGTGATAGAGGGGAGAGGAAAGGAAACAAAGTATAGAGAGAAAATAGAGGGTAAGGGGGTTATAGCTACCAACGCTGAAGTCCTCGCAGCCGTCCAGCCACGCAGCGTCTTCTGTCTGTAGGGGAGATCTCGAAGCCTTGGTTAACTCAGGGGTCTGTTATAGCTCTTCGTTGAGAGAGGGGAACAGGTGAAACCACCGAGGGGAAACAGGTACAAACAGTCCATGATCTTTACAGTAAGCGAGAGCCATTGTTTTCTTGGTCCAGGCAACATACCTGCAGGAAACATCTCGCTTCAGTCCGGCCAGCGCCCCGCTCTGCTCCGTGCCAGAGTTACAGGGATCTCAGTCTCAGTCCTCGGGAGGGGGCTTCAATCACCGTCCGTCATGGCGGGGGTGAGGAAGATGAGGGATTTTCTGTGGGGGACCACCAAAGTTACCCCAGAAAGTTCCTTTGGCCAAGAGGTGGGGACAAGCTGCCCCTTGCCAGGCCCTGCTCAAGGCAGCGTTCCTGCTCGAGGCAGTGCACCATGGCAGCACAGCAACACAGCTGCAAACAATCACTTGGCAAGCATCCACCTCAACCAGGCCAGAACTTCTGTGCAAAGTCTTTTTGAGAGTTTTAGGGTTTTGAGGGTCTTTGCGACGATTGTGAGGCAAAAATGAGGGAAACTTCAGACTGACTCTTACAGCATGTAAATGCATCTGAAGGTGGGTGATGCCGGTGGAGTTCTGCTGCAGTGCAACACGGGGACAATGGGCTGGGACTGTAGAAGCTGTGTCTCCTGTTTCTCTGGATGGCTCCAGTCACACTCAGCCATTGCAAACAGTTACCTGCAGTAGTCTGATACCTTGTGATAACTTCTTGAAGTTAACTAAAAGAGAGCAGACTTTAAGAAAAGATTTTAACAAGAATTTAGCAAATGAGTGCAGTTAAAATCCCAGTCCACATCCTCAACAGGCAGCACACCATTACATCCTAACCCCATCAGTGCATCAATGTCCCAGCAGAGCTCTAAGCAGAAATCTCTGTCACTGCCCACTGACCCTGCTGGGATTCTGTGGGGGAAGCTGCCATTGACAGGGATCAACTCCAGGCACCTGCAGCCAGGGCTTTGCCAGAACTGTCAGCCACCTCCTTTACCTCCTGCTCCAGTCACTGATCAACCAACTTCTGGCCTTCTGAGCACCTTGCTGATGCTGCAGCAGGTGTAATTGTCTGCTATTATGATTCATGCTTTTCCTTCTATTGACCTTTCAGGATGTTTGTTCCTCTGGAAGAAGAGGATATTTTGTTAGCTATGGGGCCCTTATGATAAATGATGTGATCAGAGTACAGGGGGAGCTGTCTGGAATATCTGGGTGTGAAGGAAGGGCTCAGTCCCTGAGATGTTTTTGCTCATATTTTTGTAGCTGCAGGTATAAACCTCAGAATAAGGCCACGTCTGCCTAGTTGTACTTCAGGCTATGACTGTCTCTTACAGAAAAGCCATTCAGGAGGGAGACAGCATTCCTCAAGCTTTCCCATGGATATTCTGTCATGTTCTCTGAAAGAAAAACCACAATTCCACTCCCAAGTTCACGGAGTCCTTGTGGAAGTCCTGAGGTAGTTCAGATGTTTGGGAGCAATGCGTGCTGATGTTGGTCTCAGTACCTCAGTTGAGAGTGGAAGATGTGACCTGTTACTTCTGCACCTTAATGTGCAATCTGTGTGCTTTTCTACTGCCCCTTTGGTTCTTGGGCAAAGTGTTACCTGAGTTCTGCCCCTGCACAAAACTTTGTCTGCAGGGTACCCAAGAGAGTCTGAAAAGACATCTGAGTACCACTCTGTAGCTCAGCTCTTGCTGTGCTTGCAGTTTGCCCCTTCTTTTCACTGAGCTTTATGGTTTTGCCAGTCCACATTATCTCTGCTGCTCTTTTCACATTCCCTTTTCTCCTGCTCTGTTAGGTTACAGGAGGGGTGACACTCACCGCCGGTGTTCGTGTGGCAACAGAGAGATTTTATTTTCCACGCCCTTCCTTACAAAGAGCATTTTGAAAGATGCAATCTGGATATTCTCATTGGTCTGAACTCCATGCCCCCTCAGGACCTGGCCAGTGAATGCTGCAGCTTCATGAGAGGTCTGAGAAACCCCTGTCAGTCAATCCCAGGCTTGATATTCGGTGACACTGCTCTGCTGAGCACTTTTACTGCTTCCTCCAATGACTGCTTCTGCTAATCCAGGAGATGTTTATGATAAGAAAACCTCTCAAAATGTGCAGTCATAATATGTGAGATTTTTAATGCAGCAAGACAGACACAAAAATCATGATTTGCATACCTTGTTTGTTAAAATTGAAAGCTAAGCCTTGTGTTAAGCTAGTAGCTGTTTCAGCAGCAGGAGAAGGAAGTTCAGCCCATTTTAAAAGATTTTTCCTAAATACTTCTTGGATTAGGAAAGAAGGGAAAAGGAAACAATAATTCTGCTGAAAACATTCATGAAGTGCAGAGCAGACTTGTTTGCTTGTTTCTTTCTCCCCCTTAGGCATCTGTAATTCAAATAAACAAAAATCCAAAGTGATGATTCTGTTTGTCCCCTCATTCCCTGAGCTTCTCCAGGCTTCAGGGTCTCTAGCTCAGCAGAGCTTCAGTGCAGTTGCTGTTGTCCATGACTAGCTCTGGGCCATGAGGGCCACGTCTGCCTTTCCCTGGAGCCTGCAGACTCAGGATTGCCTTATGTAGAGTGTACAAACTTAACTGTGGTGTCATTTCTTTGTGCTGGTCATTTTACAGAAAAAGTGGGGAACAGAATGTACAAAGCCAGCCCTTCATCTTTCTCCTGTCCTACCCAGGCTTTTCTGCGGATGTGTTTAGACTCACCACAAACAGATTTTTGTTTTCAAAGCTCCCACCCCTCTGTACTGCTGGAAGCAGTATTTGATTCCTTGCTGTTTTCAGTTGCTCTGCATTGCCCCCATAGTAGTGTTTGTTGGTAACAGTGTGACTCCAGCACAGAGCCCTTGGAGTTGCCTAAGTGACCAATTCAGTGCCAGCTGCAGGACTGATAGTTTTTTTGAATTTAATACTGTAAACCCCAGTGGAAACAATGAGAGATTTCTTTGCAAAATAAAAGTTACGAACCTTCAAGGTAAAGCATGGCACTGAATAAAGAACTGGTTAAAAATGTATGAGGAGAGCAGAGTGGAATCTTTCCTCTCTTTGGAGGAAGGATTACTTGCATGTGCAGAAAGGTTAAAACATTGGTGTCTTTAACCTCTAATTGTTGTTTATGAATACAAGATACACAACTAAACAACTGCAGAAGGGAATGGCCTCTTTCAGAAGGGAAGGGAAGTCAGATCAGTAAACCAGTAGTAAAGAGGAGGAAAAACAACCCTGAGAACTTGAATGTATGTTGACACTGAAATGCAAGGAGTGAATTCAGTAGTACCGTTTTTAGAACAACTCAGTTTCTTTGCAATTTGCAGGAAATGGCACAATGAGGTGAACAGGATTGAAGAAGGAAAAGTATGCCTGATGTTCTTACATAGAGAATGGACTTTCCTTAAGAGAAGTATTAAACTCCAAAAAATACTCAGAAAAAATTTTTAAAAGAAAGAATTAATAGCTAGGAAATGTAATACCTGACTTCAGTCTTTTCACATCTGAAATAAAGCTTCTTAACCCAAGAACACTTCAACCATCTATGGATATGGTATTCCTAGAAACAGGTATATTAAAGGAGGGTTAGATTAAAAAAAACATAATTAATGTTTCCTTTCTTCTTCCTGAGCCTGTGCACAGCAGCTCTGAATTATGAGCAGGCAGTAAAGGGTTCTCTTTTACAGTTCTCTGCAGCAAAGGTGCAGCTGCTCATATCTCTGAAATTGCTTTATGGAACTGAATGCACATTTCCTACTAATTTGGCTTTCTTTAATCATGAATAATTACATTTGAAGAAGTAGAAGGAAAGGTGGTTTTCTTTTTTGCCAAGACTTGCAATTCAGTGAGGCTAATGACATTGGCACTGCTTTATTCAAGAAATGAATTTGCCCTTAAGATAGAATAAGAATTCTTCAAAAGATGCTTCAAAAAACCTGGGTAACTTTTTCAGCTATCAATCACTGGCACTTGTTATAGAGAAACTGATGGTCTTTAAAATGTGAATTAGCTTTTCATTCATATGGGATAAGGATTTACTTCTTAAAAAAGAAGTAAAGGAGGAGGAAAAGGATACAGATTCTATTAAGTTAGATTAATCTAAAGCATCTAGATAAATTTAGAAGGCTTGAGTTTGGGTGATTTGGCTAAGGTAAAATAGAAAATTTTTGGAAGAATAGAACCCCAAATTTATGTCTCAGGCCAAGCCCCTAGGACTCTCCATGCCCTGCAGAAGTTCTGTAGCTATCTGGTATTAGGTTCCTCTGTAGGAAGGTGACATTCTGGTGGCATCAGGATCAGGAAAAAATGTGTTTTTCCCCACATTTTCCTCTGAAGCATTTCTTTAGCAAATGATATAAATATTTTTGAACAGCATAACTATAATTTCTTATAGTAATACTGCAGAGAGATTTTTAAAATTCCTTCTGTAAAAGAAGCTATGTCAGGATGGGCTTAGAAACAGGAAGGAATCTCAGGAAATATAATGCACCTATTGTAAAATGTGACTGCCCTTATCTTGTCAAAAAAAGGGTTAAAATAGGTTTGACGAGCAGATCCAGAAGTACAGAACACGATAAAGAATAACCAAGTCATGTCATTCCTCTTAGCAGTAATAAGTCAATGAATTCTTGATCCACACAATTCAATATTCTGCCTAAGCTGTGCTGTGCACCATATTTAATCAATACTGAAAAGGGAGAGAAACTATGAAAAGTTAAAGCAACTGGTATAAAAACTAGTAGGAAATTGTACCAGATTTGTAGGATGAAATTTGTTGGTAGGTACTTCCTACAAATGTATCATTCTGCAGTTTTATCTGCTGCCTACCAAACTGAACTGTCTAAAATATGTAATTCTGTTCATGTATCTGTAAGTAAGGATAAAAAAAAAAACACCAAAAAAATTTCAAATATTATGCTCCTGTAGAGTCTGTAATGGAATATATGTCAGTATAAATCAGTAAAATCCCTGTTAGCACTGAAATGGTGCCAGAAGTGTATCCTACACAGAAAGTCCAGTGAGTGATCATTTACTCCTCAGATACACTTACTGGATTAGCAGGGAAATTACAGCTTGATTTTTGACACTTTTAGAATAGGATTGGCTTTGGTAATATTTTAAATGAAACATTGGCACTACTAATAAGAAATCCATACAATTGTTCCAAAAAGCCTGGAACTAAAGGAAATCAAAAGCGGGGAAAAGCCAGATTTCACACCCTGGAGAACAGAGCACTAGGCTGCTTCTGAGAAAAGACTGAATAAATGAGAAATATAGGTTTGCAAAAATACATTTACTTTGTAAATGCATTTACAAAGGAAGTAAATTGCTAAGTAATTAAGTAATTTTTGATTCAGCAGTATTTCAGAATCTGTAAGAGACGAGCTATATACATTAAAATGTACAGCTTCGTGTTAATATTTGTTGCTCTCCAAAAGCAGCACAAGCCATCCTATTACTAATTAAGTAATTGCTTTACTTTTGTAAGGAGGGGAGTGTTTATGTGCATTAGCCTGCATTCCCTGCCAAGTAGAAAAGAGCTCAGCTGACATTCCTGCTGTGGGTTCCTGTGTCAGGGTCTGGGGCTTGGCCCTTCATGGCTCTGCTTTGGTGCTGCAAAATGAAGTCCCCTGTGGGCCACTTATGTGCTGTTCCCTAACCCAGTTCTGGTGTTTGCATTGGAAACACATGATATTAAAAGTGAGCAAAAAACTGCTGTTGCCCAAGAAAGTGGGACAAAAAATAATGATAACTTTTTTTTGTTGTAGAGTTGCATTTCACACAGATACTCATGCAGCTCAGTGTGAGTGCCAGAGCTGGCCTTGCTGATATGCTATGGAAATATAGGAAAAGGAAGGCAAAGTGAGAGAACAAGGTTAGTCTGCCCTGAAAATAGAGAGAGCTCCTCAGACACTAGCAAACTTAGAGATTCTTTGTGTTCTGTGTGTGGTCCTCCACTTTTTCTCTCCAGATCTGATGTCAGCACCATTTTCTTGCACAAGAGTCACAGATGTACTTCTCCCTCTATCATAAGTTCCACCAGGGGGATAATGTGTTGTGCTCCTGATAAATGTGTATGATCGGGCTGTTAACAACTTCATATTCAGTTGACACTGCAAAGTTCCTATTCTTGTAACAAAGGAGTTGGCACAAGTGGCACAGTCCTGCCACAAGAGTTGTAGCTATATTGATCTCTTCCTTTTTGAGCTGTTTAATATAATTCCCTCTCTGAATCTGAAAAGCTGGAATGTGCTAGTTTTCCTGTTTTAGCCATCCCGATTCTCACTGACATTTACAAACACAGGTGTGCAAACTGGCCTCACAAGCAGCATCACCTGGGGAAATTGTTTACCCCTGTTTTGTGTGCAGCCAGCCGTTTCTGGCTGGAAGGATCCCCATTTGCCAGGATGTTTTCCTGCTGCAGCTGCCTGGGTGCTGTTCCACACAGCAGGATCAGTGGCTGGGCTGGGGGAGATGCACAGAGCCAAGCTCCCAGCACTGCTGGGGTGTTTGTCTGATCTCAGATTCAACTGCAGATCTTGTGCTCCAGTCTTGGAGCTTTTTGCAAGCTTTATTTCAAAGGCAATTCCAGCAATTTGCTGGAGCAGCTGTGATAAATGCGGGGAAGGACCTTTGTAGAACAAGGACTGGAAAAGTCTGATTGTACTTAAAGTCTATTGCAGGATTTTAAAGTCAGAATTTCTTCACAACATAATGTGTTGTTCAGGTTATTTCTGGCTGAAAACATTCAGAATATCCTGAGAAATTACTCAAAAATAAAAGGAAGGGCGTCATATGCTAACCTGTACGTTTGATTAATGTATGTGAAATCAAAATACTAGGAATATTTAAATATATTAGATTTCTACAAAGATGGAGGCAAAAATTATCTATTGTAATTCCAAGGATATTCCTGCATTTAGTTATATTTGTCCATTCTGAATTTTGGAGATATTGTAAGAACCATGTTATTTTCTCTAAAGAAGATAGAACTGATCCCTGGGAACTAATATTATTGATCACGGCATAAAAGGAGGAGGGACTTCACATCTGTAAAGTATTTTGTCTTCTGCAAATAACAGCTTATTTCAGCTTGCCTTTTGGGATCTTTGTTAAGATATTTTCCATTCTCTTTTCTTGAAAATACATATTTTTCTCAACTTTCTCCATGCATCACTGTGCCTTTCCCTCTCTCCCTGAGAGCTGTGCTGAGGCTAAGTCCCTTCTGATACAAAAGAGATGAAGGAGAAGCAGACAAGGCAGTCTCATAAATACACAGTGAGGTGGCCTGCAGAAGAGAACAGCCTATGTTGGAAAACACAAGAAATGTTCCAGCTTTACACCAAAAAAATGAAACACAAAAACTGTGGCAAATATTGCATTCAGTGTGTGTAGTTTTCAGTTTCTTGAGGAAATACGTGTTATCTCAGTGGCACCAGTGAATTGCTGCAGCTTTGCTCCTCTGGTTCAGAGGAGCCAGTCCTGGCTCTTCCCTGGGCGCTCTGGATTTGGGGTGATTTGCATTGCTCAGGCCATTGGGCTGTGGCAGCAAATCTGATCTGTCATATCTCTGATGTCAGAATGAACCTGGCATCATCTCGCTTATGTGAGGTTGTCCTGCTGCAGCTGAAATCAGAAGTTGCTTCTTGTTTGCATATTGATTGGTTTTCATTGGTATTGAGTGTACAGAGCTCTCTCTATGGCTTGTGCTGCTTTAGGGGAACAGCAAATATTAACACAAAGCTAAGTATTTTAATGTACATAGCTCGTCTCTTACAGATTCTGAAATACTGCAAAATCAAAAACTACAGCACTTAGATTTTAAAAGGTTAAATAAATTTCACTCAGGCAGGTTCTGTGCTCAGAAGTGCAACTTGCCTTCAGGTTAGAGCCTGGGTGCTCCAGAGCCACCTCAGCACACCCAGCTGCTCATCCCTGCTCTGTGCCCTGTCCCTGTCCTTCCCTCCCATCTCTTCTCATTCCTGTGCTCAGGTCAGGGGCACAGGTCACTGGGCCAGCCCTGCTGGGGAGAAGCTGTGGCTTTAATTTGCACTCTGTGTGTGCCACCTCTGCCGTGCCAGGAGGGATTTTTCCCTCTGAACAGCTGGTGGCAGGGAACAGAGTTCCACTTACTGCAACTTCAGGCAGTTGTTTGCTGCTGCTTTTCACTAGGCTGTGTCAAAACACTCTGCATGACAGAGAGACGGGAATGCTGAGCTCCAGCAGCTCCCAGCCCAGGGCTGGCTGGAAGGGCGGAGTGGAGACCCCAGACTGGAGACTACTTCAGCCTCTGGAGCCTGAAGCTCTCTGCAAGGGTCTGAGTCCTTACCAGAACTGTGGGGCTGTGTTGGGACTGACAGAGAAATTCTCATTCCTTATGATGCCTTAGGATTTTAGCTTTTCTATTTTTCATATATTTGTAATCCTGCAGTTCTTTAGTGTGTAACTCTAAACTCCATATCCAGTGTGAGCTGCTGCTTTCCCATTTTGGGCAGACACAACAATTCCTCTCCAGGCCTGGGAATCAAGGACACCTCACTGCCTCAGGCCCCAAAAAATGTAAACAAAAGTGAGTTGGGGGGAGAAACTTGGGATGAATGACTTCATTACCTGAAGTTGTAACTGGAAGATGAACCCCCAATATCCAAATGGCCCAAACTTATAAAAGTGTGAAAACCTGTGACCCGTGGTCTACTTTTGGGTGTAGCCCCTGGGGGGCTTTTTCTGCCCAAAATCTACCTGAAGGCCCTTCAATAAATAGAACTGCTTTTTATTCCCCTAATTTTGTCTGGCCTCTGTTTTAAGTAGGCTCAAGAAGGCCTCACTTAAGGCAGGGAAATGGATCCCTGTCCACACACCTATGGAACACAATGGACATTTCCTGTCTTTGACAACTGGGACAGAAAATTCTGATACTTTGAGGTGATGCAAGTGAAGCTTGACACAGAAAACACACTCGAGTTGGAAATGAAGATCCCTAGCCATGGAAAATATTCTCTGGAGTTATCACAAACCCAGGAATAGATGCCTTGATTTTTATATCACTAAGTAACTCACACCTCATGATCCTTTTGATAATTGTTGAGGATCTCTGTAACTCCTGATTCCTCTGACAGAAAATAGTTGAAGACCAGATGGGACTGATGAAAGCCATCCTCCAAATCACAGAGTATAATTCAGCAATTGGAGCTAAATGTTGATAATCCATAGGTGGTTTGTGTCAAATAAAAAACAATCGTTTTGTCATATCGGTCATTGCTGGACAACACTGAAATTAATCCATTTGCACTCTGGATTTTTTTTAAATCTGAAAGTGGAGGAAGGTGATAGGAAAGGCTAACAGGACAGATGACAGAATTTCCTGTAGCTGCCCTTAATAACTGTGAGTAAGAGAGACTTTGGATCCCTGTTGTGATTACCATTGTCTTCTCTAGTCCCTCAGTGTGGCATGCAGCAGGATCAGTCCAACCCCAAGTCTTGGTAGCTCTAAGGATCCTCAGGGCACTTCTTCTGCTGTCCAACTGTATATTTCACCTTCTCATCCCAGTCTGGCTTAACATTCTCCCCCAAATAGACAGGATTTAATCTTTTCACCACCTCAAGAAAATCCCCATTTTTTTATGCTTGAAGAAATCTTTTAAAAAAGCACAAATAAAAGGCAGCTAGGCATAGAATCAGAATAGTTTGGGTTGAAAGGGACCTTTAAAGGTATTGAGTTCATCCCCCTGCAGTGAACAGGGACATCTTAAATTGGACCAGGCTGTTTAGAGCCCTGGCTTGAATTCTTTCAGGGATGGGGTATCCATCACTTTTCTGGGTAAGATGTTCCCCTGTCTCACCAGCCTTATTTTAAGAATGTCTTCCTTGTGTCTAGTCTAAACTCACCCTCCCTTAAGTTAAAACCTTTCCTTTCTCCTGTTGCAACAGGCCCTGCTAAGAAGTTTCTAGTTCCAGGTCCCTGCTGTAAGGTGTCCCAGAGCCTTCTGCTCTCGGGCTGAGCCACCCCAGCCTCAGCCTTTCCCCACAGAGAGGTGCTCCAGCCCTCCAGTGTTTCTGTCCCTGCTCCAGGAGGTCCCTGTGGGTCCTGTGCTGAGGGCTCCACAGCTAGACACAGGATTCATTCAGGACAGCAATAATGTCTACAAGGAAGTCTTCTGCACACACTGCCTTTTGTGCTTTATTCTCACTTGTTGCCAAAATTTACCTATTACATGACAGAAGAGAATTTCAGAATGAAGGAAAAGCTGTTTCGTGGTGGGGAGTGAATGAGAGGATATGAGAAATAAAGCTTGAGGTCGAGGCCCAGCAAGCCCCTGGGTGCTGCTGAAGGGCTGAACTGCCCGGTGGACACCAGGAGAGGGAGCAGAACAAGAGAGCAGGAGTGAAGCTGCCTCCCAGCATCTCACAGCGCTCAAATTCTGTATTCTGCCAGCTCTGGTACATTGATGGCATGACATGGGTAGCAAGATGTTTATTGTTTCTGTCAGTGAGCTGTCAGAAGGGGGTCAGGCGCCCCAGAGAGCTGGGGCAGTGGTTGTCAGAGGAGGAGCTGGTTTGGAGCTGAGGCCCCACCAGAAAAGGCTGCTCTCACTGTGGGTTTGTCCCCAGCTTCCCCTGGCACAGCTGCCTTTGTTTGGGTCAATTCACCCCTTCCAGAGTGTGGTTTTCTACCTGGCAATATGTCAGGCAAGACTGAAGGATCTGTGGCTGGTGTGTTCATAAAGGTTGAAATATTCTCATTAGAGAGCAGATAACTGTTCAAAACTCCTTGTCATTTTACTGGAAAGTTTTGTTGTTCTGGGTGCCTCTGGAGCAGTCCTTTCTGCAGCTAATGACCAAAAGGATGCTTCTTGGTAGCAGTACTGTCTTCTCTCCATCCCCTACTACCCTCCCCAGCCTGAAGTGCAATGAATTAATTACTAATTTGGAAGTGCTCTCTGGCTGGGTATATTTTCCAAGTCAGTGTAAAACAACTTCTCCAAACCAATATGGAAAATGAAAGGTTCACTGAGAGAACATTTAAAAGCTTTCTAAGGTTTCTCCTTATTGAATTAATAAAGTTGGGGGGTTTATGTGAAAAATCAACATGAAAGGTATTATGCTCATAACATACATTCTCAAACAGCAATAAACTTCCAGAGGTATCCAAAGCAATGATACCCGCTTTGAAAAATGTAAGTGATGCAAAACTAAAAGAAAGTATAGATAGAAAGGGAGCCTGGCCTTACTAAGGTATGTCTGATTACCCTTTCCACATGTGGGAATTCAGATGAATTAAGTGTGTCATCAGTAGGATTACTTCATCCACTTGGGCTCGCTTTGTGTCCTCTAATCTTTTCTCAAATGGTTGTAAGCCAGGATACCAGCACACATCAGCTTTGAACTGGTCATTGGTTCAATTTTTCCTTTCAAGTGTATCAAAGACCAATTAATAATGAATGGGCTGAAGTCAAGAAGTATCTCAAGTTTTCCTATCTTTCAAATTCTCTCTCCTTCCTCACTCACCTCTCTGTGCTTAGTGCTTCAAACTGACAGTGACAGGAATTGAAATAACTCGAACCTTGCTATTATTGTAGCATTTCAAGCCTGACTTAAGTGGTTTTACTGTGTTTCTTGCTGAGTTAGGCTCTCCTGAAAGAATTAGGGTAGTGCTCTTTTGAATGTCAAATCAATACCAATAACCTGTAGAGCTCTTGAGCTCATGCAGGCTATGACAAAATCTGTTTTATTCTTGGTGACTTGTTCTTAACAATCCATAGTTCACAAAGAATCTCTGTCCTGAGCACACAGAATTTTTCACAGGTAGAAACTACTCATTATATGTTTTAGAGTGGTTAGATGTTCCCATACAGCTCTGGATGTTAGAGTATCTACAGGAAGTGATTGCATTTTAAGTTTAGCAGTGGCTGCTCCTTTCAAGTCACTTTATCACAGAGCACTTCCTGCAGCAAAGTCGTAGGTCCACTGGTGATGAAATGCTGCTGAATATGCTGGGAGAAGAAAATTACTGAGGAAAAAAATTAATGGTATTCCAAACTTCAATGTAAGTGGGGCCCTGTTCATTTGAAAAATAATTTAGGTGATAAAACTTAACTGCAATAGGTAGGATTGTATCAAGATAAATCATAACCACACCTATTCGAGTGATCTTACAAATATCTCCATGGTGTTTCTGCAGCTTCAGAAAGTCTGCAGGCAGATCCTTGTGAGGGTGAACTAGAAGCTGGAGGATTATTTTTGTAGAAGTGTCTGTTCCCCATGCAGTTACTGCAGATGTGTGCTACGTCCTGTGCTGAGGTAGTGGCAGTTCCTTTGATGTTTGGGTAGGAAAAGTGTGGTCATTTGTGGGTGCTTTGCTGGATCACTGTGTAAACAGCAGAACAGGTTTGGTTTTGCAATAAAGATGGCATTTATATGCAATTCTGACCCTGGAAACCTTGGTGTGTGCAGCGTTGTGTGAGACCCTCCTCACTGGTCGTGATCTGATCCTGCCTGTGGTGGGGTTCACCAGCCTCACTGTTCTTCCCATCCTTAGGCAATTCTTCCAAATGGATGAAGCTGACAATCTTTTACCTTTGCAGTGCTGCACTTTCTGGTACAGTGATGTTAAAGGCAGCTCACACTTCTGCCACAGTGCCTGCTGGGGTTATGGAGCAGTCACTCATGTTAATGTCCAGCTCTCTGAGGCCAAGGACTATGCTTAAATCTCTGACTTGGTCCTGCCTGAAATCTGTCTCTTGTTACTGCCTCTGTGTCCCCCTGCTGCTATCATAGGGTGGAGAATAACCAAAAATACATGCTCACAAAAGTGGGAGTTATAGGCAATGCATGAAATCATGACTTTGACCCTGATGACAGGCAAAATCTCTAGGTTTTCAATGAGAGAACAATCAAGGCTTCAGAGGTAAATGGAATAACTTGGTATAAAGTTCCATTGAGTGCAGGTTTTATCAGGCTGATTTAATATATTGATAAGATAGCTGACTTCTTACACAAGGGGAGTACAATGAACCTAATCTGTCTAAATTTAAGCAAAACATTTGACATAGTTCCTCAAGGGAAATTATTCTTAAGGAGTGAGAAAATGGGGATTAATTAAAAAACTATGAGGTGGATAAAAAGCTTGGTCAAGTAGAACCTTCGGTGCATTCTATGGAAGAGAAAGTTCCCAGAATGAAGAGAAGTTAGCAGTGCTGCTTCTCAAGGTTTGGTCTGGACAGCAACCCTGTCTAATATTTCAGTTAGTGACCTTGTCACAAGAACAAAGTGGGTACAATTATAAAATTTGTGTCTGACACGAAGTCAGAAAGTGTTACCAATTTTGGAAGAGGACTGGGTCATAATTTAGGAAGGATTAGATAGCCTTAAGGGAATAATTATTTCTGAATTATGATGCAGTCTTCCTCTAGGACTGGCAATACTTCCTTATTTTGTCATCCACAAATTTTATATGGCCTTGCAGACTTGACTAAGGGGAATGGAATGAAGTTTAATTGCACAAAGTCAATCACATAAAGACTAATTACGATAACTTTTGCTATCAGATGGAACCTCATTGTTTGGAGTTGGCTTTTTCCTGGTTTGTTATGTGCTGGAGGGGGATGGTGAGACCAGAGGACTGGTTACACGTGCTGTGCTGGGGGTCTGGAGTGGATAAAATGAATTTTCATCTGATCCTTTACATAGCATAGGTGAGGGACTATATTGACTATAAAGAAATTGACTATAAAGTTGTTTCTGTGATGGCCAGTGGCTGCTCTTCCTTAACTGGCTGTTACTGGGGTGGCTCCTTCAAAGAGTGCCTTATTCTGAGTTTTCTCTTTAGGAAGCACAAAGAAGTTGCAGCTCAATTATGTTGTAACTCAGACTCATAATAACTGTAACATTATAAATTATTTCAACTTCCCTTCCAAGGGATGATGTTCTTGGGGTCTTGGCAGGCCCTTCCCTCCAAGACATTGAGGAGCTGGAGTGTGTCCAGAACAGGGCAGCACAGCTGGGGAAGGGACTGGAGCACAAATCCTACCAGGAGCAGCTGAAGGAGCTGGGAAAGGGGCGCAGCCTGGAGAAAAGGAGGCTCAGGGGGGAACTTGTGCACAGAAAGAGAGGTGTGGAGGATGTGGCAGCCAGGTGGGGGTGAGGCTCTGCTCCCAGATAGCAAGTGACAGGACCAGCAGAAACAGCCTTGGATTAGACTGAATATTAGGAAAAACTTCTTCATAGAAAGGTGGCCAGCACTTGGAAGAGGTTGCCCAGGGAAGTGATGATGCCTCCATCCCTGGAGAGATTTAAAAGTTGTGTAAATGTGCCACTGAGGGAAATAATTTAGCAGCAGACTTGGCAGTGCTGGAAATGGTTGGACTCCATGATCTTGGAGGTTTGTTCCAACCTTAATGATTCTATGATCTCTTGTAATTGGTGTAATTCTGAAGGGATGAAATCTCTTAATTGGGGAGTTCTTGAAGTGATGTGAAATCACTTTTGAAGATGAAGCACACAGTGAGTCAGTAATTTGTTGTTTCTTGGGTTGTAACATTCATCATATTGCTTAGAATAGTTTAAAAACTGCTATTGATGTGATGATTTTATTGTCTGTCTGCTGTATCTTCATAGATATCTAAAAGCCAATTATTTATATCCTATGAAAATTCTGTGTTGATGTTTATTTTTCTGGATTATGAAGTTACAGTGAGGCACAGACAGACATTGACCATCAGCAGCCCTGGGAAGGGTTGAGCCTGGAGAAGGTCAAATTGCAATGAAGTCTGCCAGTAAATGCTGTCCCTAACAAACACCAGCACTACTGAATACTACTGAATTCTTTTGATGGTACACAATATGTAGAAAGGAACCAGTGTCTATATAATCCTCACAAAATTGTCACTGAGTTCTAAGTTTACTGCCAGACATTGAATATTCATGGCCAAGAGTCCTGATAAAGCCAGGAAGTTGGACACTGGGAATTTAAAATGCCACATCTGAGTGAAATCTGAGCGTATTTAAACTGAGGTGTGTCTAAAGGTAAAAATGTGATCAAATACATGGTTTTTCATGTGACTTGATACCAGAAATCCTGTCTTGCTTTCATTTTGTATTCCAAATAATAGAACTGCTCAGGATCCTCCAAAAGAATTCAAAGAAAAAAAAAAAAAGAAAGAACAAAAGAAAAAATCTAATCTGTAAATTTTCCAGAACATGGTCACAGAAATGACAACACCATGTTTGATTTGACCTTTAAACTTTAAAGGACAACCTGCCAAAACCCAAAGAAAATGTCAGATATGGAGAATTTAACCTTTCAGAGCACACTGGAAATCAGAATATCAGAAGGAAAATGGCTGAGGTATCTTGGCCAGAGTTATCTCAAACCTAATGGTCAATACAGGCCATTAGCACTGCTGTGAGCATTGTGGTGGGCACTGCTCTAAATGCTCTAACTGGTCACATAAAGATTTTTATAAGGCCATAAATCAGACCATTATCTGAATGTGTATATTAAGAAGACAGTATTCAGTTGGGTATATTGCATTTCTACGCCATAAATTTTTATCCATCACATCTTCATGTGCAGTGCTAACAAATGTAAGGTTTCTCAGAGCTTTTTGAGATCCTCAGTCAGATTATGGTCTGCTAAATCATGCACACAAGCGATTTCACTGACCTGAACAGAGCTGTTTCAGTCAGAAGCTCCTCATTGGGGTTAATGTGATCACAATAGAGCTCATCAGTTACAAGGGATTTGGTATTGCTGGGGTAGGAAATGCAGATTTTAATAGTGAGGATCACTGGAAGTATTCAGAAGTGAAGTACATTTTGGATTATTTCTTCAAAAGAACAGAGAAGATAGGAGTCTGTGTTGATGCCTTCTAGAAATTACTATGGAATAATGGTGGCTTTGAACACTTGTGTTAGACACAGCCATGGAATTTCTGAGGCTTTGAGAAGCTGAAGCTACACTTTTATTTTCTAACTTATGATTTTGTGTTTCTTTATTTCTTTGTTTCTATATCTCTCTAGGACATAAAAATAAAATTACTGTGTTATTGAAGTAGTATATCAAATAGGGGAGCATTTAGAAATATATAATAATTTATTTTATTTGACTCTTATGGTCCAGAAGAAATTAAACAATAAATAATAACAATACAGAGATAATCAGAGTTTGGAGTTAAAATAGATTCAACCTACTTCACTTCTGAGTGTGGCTAATGCAATCTAATATACTAGTGAGGTGAAAAATCCATTGCATAGGAATGAGGCTCTGCATTTGATGTGTGAAGGTAGGTGCATGACCTGCTGGGTTAGCTCTCTGCTTTTTGAGACAATCACAGATAATACCAACATTAAAATCTTGCCATTGGTGCTATTAAAATCTTTCCTCCAGTAAATACCTCCTGCCTTGTACTTGTAGCCAGTGACCATGTCAGGCTGACTTTTATACAACACTCAGGCTATTCCTGGTGCTGATTTCCTGCACTGAGTTGATTCACCATACAGCCTCCTTGGAGGCTCTCTGCATGCAGTGCTTCCTCCCAAGTTCAAGAGTTTTGAAACCAGACAGAGTTTGGAGTGCCTACAGTCCCAGGGATTTCTCATCTTTAACTATTACTGAAGCTGCAGCCTATTAGAATAAGCAGTAACAAGTGTTGGAGAGAAATCTTTGTTCTGGTTCCGAACATGAAAATAGAATATTTCCTTTGGCATAACTACATTTAAACTCATGACTGTATATTTCAGATCTAAGTATCAGCAATGAAATAGTGAACTATTATTTATGTGTAAGATGCAAAGCATTTAAACATGGCTTTCTGTAAGGATGGTGACTCAAGAAGTCAGGAGTCAGGACACTTTATGTAGCTAAGCTCAGAGCCAAAAGGAAGATTTGGATATTGGGAATTCTGGAAGAAAACCCTGAAGGATTTTTTTCCCCCCATGTATTGTTTTGCACAAGGTTCATTATGATCCCAGTAAAAAGAACACTTGGACTCTGTGAGGAGGTTTTTAAAAAGCCTTGAGTTCCTTCAGACACTGAGAACCTCAAATTGTTTGGAATCAGGTGGGCTTCCACCCACAGAGGTCCTGCCTGTGGAAAACGTGCCCCTCAGTTTTGGGTTTTTCGAGATCTTTCATGGTTTTATTAAAAGAAAGCTATTCCAGTAAACACTTCTATTGTCAAACAAACCCAAAGTTCACACGAGGACTTGTGGCACTCGTAGTCCCAGGCAGTGACACCTCAGTGCTGGCTGGGAGCTCCCTCAGCCCCCTCTGTCACCCTGGGCTGGGGAGGTCACCCTGCAGCCGGGGGTGCTGTGCAGCAAACACAAACTCAGGGTCAGGCTGTACCTGCAGCCCAGCCCAGCCCAGCCCAGCCCAGCCCAGCTCAGCTCAGCTCAGCCCAGCCCTGCCCAGCCCAGCCCAGCCCAGCCCAGCCTGTGCCTCCTGAGGCTGAGCTGCTCAGGGCATCAGTAACTCCCTGATTTACAGGGGCCGTCTGCTTAGAATCATTGCAGTGATTATTCTGATTTTCAAGCTCTCATCTCCCTGCCCACAGGGATGAATCCAGTGATTTCAGACTTAAAAATATAAGGGCATTTAATTGCAATTAGGATTAGGTTCTGCTGTCCTACTAGACAGTGACTTAAATGACTTTTCAGATTTATTTCACATGGATTACACACTACTCAGCACTGTTTAAGTGTCCCCTAAGTTTCAGAATGCTTAAATATCACTCTCCTTTGAATATTGATATACCTTTCCCTTTTTAGAAAAGTTGTTACAGCCAAGGAAAAATGGTTCCAAAATGGCTGGTAGTTACCAGTTCCTTTAGGACTGGAACAGCATGTGGATCTCTTTGCTTATATATGAATGTATTTTATGGAAAAAGGCTAGAATTGAGCTGGTGAACTGAGTGCTGTCGATGTAAATCATAGCTGGGCCATTGCAGGTAGCCAAGGAGGGGGGAAGCAGTGGGCTCAGTGTATGACTGAACACAGGACTGCCAGGGGATGCTAGCACCCACCCCAACAGCTCCCAGAACGCTGGTGCCTGGCAGAACTGGCACGGCAGGCGAGAGGAGCCTCACCTGGGCTGGCCACAGCTGGGCTGGCATCAGGCTGGATTTGGCTCGTATATTTGTGGCAGACCTTCATTCCCATGGTGCCTAACAACAGGAACATTTTAGTCCAGGCCCAGGTTTAATTAGAGTTTATATCTGGGTTGATCAAGTTGGTTTTCTTTTGTCTGTTGGAGGAGCGGAGAACTGTCCAGTCTGACCAGCAGAGCCAAGGTGCAATAGGAAGGAGCCTCCTATGCCCTGGGTTTTGGCAGCTGTTGTTGTTTAAGGCAGCAATAGCATTGTCTGACTGTGACTTCTTTAAGCTTTTAAAGTTAAAAATACAATTTGCATGATAATATATGATTGTTTTAAGCCAGTTGAGCTGTTTGTTCATTTTAAATGGTCCATTTTGGAGTCTGTTCAAGTCTTCACCTTACAAACAATGTTTACTTTTTCAAGTCCTTCTCTTGTTCTCTTGGTAATGTTGAGAGCATTTGTGGCTCAAATAGTTTGAAATATTTACTGGAGACACCATAGGCTTGCACATTCACATTGTATTGTATACACTTGAAAGATGACTCTAAAATTATATTCTATATTTCTGCTTTGAAGTGCTGAGAGTAGTGTCCTCATTTAATCACAGAACTCTGATAGAATATTTTGTTACTTCTATAGGTAGTTCCAAAACTTCTGTGTGAGAATAAAGAAAAAGTTTATTTCACTAAGCCTGGTAAACCTAACAAAAAATCAGTAAATTTAGGGGGCAAAAAGATGTATTTATGTTCTCAAGTTGCTTTATCTTATATGTATCTCACATGTAATAAGGCTTGTAGTTAATCCTTTGAAACTTTGTACTGAGGAAAATGCCCATTACCTGTGAACTGTCAAAATCACACAAAGGCTTGGCAACTTACAAACTTTGTATAAAAGAAATTTCTATGACATTTTGCCCCCTAGTTATTAATCCAAAAGTAAAGGTTTATGCTGTCAAACTTTGATCCACCAAAACCCTTTTGTAGAAACATTGGGGGAAAATGTGCTGTATCAACCAGCAAAGGAAAAAAGATGTTTCCCTTGAATAATGATTTAAATTAAAAAAAAAAAAATCTAATTACTCTCTGTTTAGAGCTATATGAGCTTATATTTGTGAGAAGCAGGTTGTCTTGTTTCTGCTGTCATAGCTCCTTTCAGTATTTTCCAGGAGGGAATGAGGAAGTGTTCTGGGACTCTAATGGATACACAAGCAGCTTTGTACTTTGGAAGTAGCAATTCATAATTGGATGGTTTCACACTTGGAATTGCCCTAGTGTAACCTGAAATGTGTGTTTGTCACTTGGAAGCTGGCACAATTGTCAGGTTTTGACGGGGTAGCAGAAACAACATCTCTCCTACAAAGTGCAGGGCATGTGGAGTGGAGTTCCCACGTCTGGGCACTGTGTTTTGCTCGAGGTCAATAATACTGGTCTCAGTTTTCTGAGAGCAAAGGTCCTAATGGTAAAAAGGGAATTAATTCTTGTCACTAGAAATGGAAAAACTTCAGTGAGTTTGATCTCACAGAAGTCTAGCTCAGCACAGGCACACAGGTGCATGAGTATCTGGCTTGGGACAATTTTTCTTCACAATTACTTACACTAACAACTGGCAGGAGATGTCTTCCTGCAAGATTGCTACCAAATTGTCTGTCCATCATGAATGTTGCAGGAAAACCAGGAATTTAGGAGATCTAGCTTCTAGTTCTGTGTCTTCTCTAGACTCAGTGAGGTACTGGGCAGTCGCCTCACTTTGTCACCTGTAAAATGAGAGACTGTACATCTTTGTGAAGGACTTGGAACTGTCTGTGCTTTACCAGTGCAGGTGTCTTCACTGGCAAATTAAAGGGCATTGGCATAGGGATGTGGGTTTTGTTTCCTTACTGGGTAAAATAAAAATGACAGCTCAAGGTATGAATAAGCAATTCCTCAGCAAGTTAGGAACATACATTTTAATTCTTGTTTTATTGATTTGCACCTGACAGTAAGTGCCAGATTGAGCCTGAAGGCTCACAGCTCCTGCAGTTCTGGGAGGAGTATCCAGGCAGTAGGCAGCACCCAGTTCCTTTAATCTCAGCCCACAAGAGCTGCAGGGAAACACAAAAGGCATTATTTCTGTGGCTGTCAAGGGTCTGGCTTTGTGGATGTGCCTGGCAGTGCAGGTGTTGGCTGTGATGAGGACATTTGAGAGGGGAACACCCTCTGGCTGGAGATCTGCTTTGCCCAACCTCTGCTCACACTGGCAGTGAATAGCAACCAAAATGGAGTGGGCAGCTGTAGGACTCTGCCACCAGACCTCCTTTGGGCTGGGAACCAGTGTTTAATGAAATATATGGCACCAGCCACTCCTCCTGTGAAGCAGCTGTTTCTATAGCTGATGCTGGGTTGTTGAGTCTAATATTTAAACTATGATTTCAAATACATTGATCAGGCTTCTCGTGAAGTATTAACATGTTATTAAGGCTGATGCTGAAAGATGTTGGGTAGACTGGGAGCTTCATTTCATGTATGACACCTGAAAATCCAAACAGTAAAGCTACTGTGCAAAAGAGACCTGCTCCACAGAAACTAAATGTTTGCAAATATGTCTCTCCCTTGAGAGTTGAAAGCCTTGAACTTCATCTTTTAGCCAGCAAGAACCTGAAAACTTGCACCATCTAATGGAAAACATCTTTCAGCACTAATAACATAATAAGAACAAATTGGGCAATGATCACACATAAAGCAGGATGGATTGCACCCCGGGAATACCATCTCTAACAGATTGTTAAAGGTGAGGCTGTTTCCTGATTGCTAAAGAAATGCTATTTCAGAGGTGGCAGCTGCAGCCTCTGCAGGGGATACTGCTGGCTTCACATTCAAATGCTGGATTTGTGCTGGTTAGAAGGAGATTAGGTAGAAAAAGAATAATCCCTAAACAGGCAAGAATATGCCTTTGAAATAAAAGGCTGAGTGCTGTTAGACATGGGGCAGCACTGGGTTCAGTTTCCCTCTGTTTGCTGATAGCTTTTTCCTGTTAAATACAGTCACAAGTATATTTTCTTATTTAAAACGATCTTTAGAATATTGTTACAGGCATTTGCCAGTATTTCTTCTCTCATTCATCAAAATTTTCCAAAGCTGCAACAACAGGTATGCTACATACATCGCAGTCACTTTGAAAGGTAGTCCTGGTGTAGTTTTTCCAACAACATTTCACCTCCACTTCAAAAGCATAGCTAAACTGGCTAAAAGGAAATTGAAAGGAAGAAAAAATTCAGTGAACTTGCAGCATTTTTTTTCCTGACAGATTAAATTTCACTGACTATTATATTCCAGGTGAGGTGAACCTAAGATGGAGAATTCAAAAAATATAGGGAGATGACCTGCTTCATTTCCAAAACTACTCCATTTAAAATGATTAAGCAACTACCAAAGTGCTGTTTCCTGCACCATTAAATCTCCCAGTTTATGCTCATAGGTGATTTCTTCTCTTCTTGTCTTGTTTAATACTTGGAGTGCAGCTTTACTGTCCTTTAAAAACCACATTTGAGTTGCTGTGATGGAAATGGGGTGTTCCTGCTGCTAAAGGATGCCACATGCATTGGGTCACATTGATTATATATCAGTCCTCTGGTGTCTGTAGACACCTGCCTGGAAAAATTTGCCTCCAATCACTTGATAAATGGTGAAAATTAGTTTATGTCCCTCTCATGGCCTTCACAGCTGAAGCCTGCTTTACTGAGAGAGTCTGATTCTTATTTTTTGTGTGTGGGAGTAGAGAACACATACATGTTTAGGGCAGTGGAAGGGAGACAAATTATTAGAGATGGGAAAGGGGCAGCTGGGGCAAAGCCTGGGGTCAGAACCATCTCACTGAACAGTTTTATCCAGGCATTTCCTGACCCACTGCAGCAGGGGAAGCCTCCCTGGTGGCACTGGGGTGGCTTCTGGACCTGCCTGGTGACAGCCACACCTCTGGCCCTTTTCCATTTAGGCTGAGCTTCTCCCCAAACCTGCCTGAACCAGGTGGGTGCTGAGCAGGAGAAGGTGTTCTGGCCCAATTATCAGCACTTTGCTGAGCTGAGCTCAGGTTCCTCTCAGCACAAATTCCAGCTAAGTCCCTGTGAATGGCACTTCCCACTCTGGTTCCATCTTGCCTGCAGGAAATTCAAACCTCAAAGGTTTAAGAGCAGGGAGGGAGGGGAGGATTATCTGGGTTTCCTCTGTTAGAGTCAGCTCTTCAAAAGGAAACTAATGGACAAGTCAGTTCCTAGTCTCTCATGCTTGTATGATTTGTAAACCAGGGACAAGTATTAGGAAAAGCCTTTATTATGCCAGAGAGTGAAATTAAATGGGCAGATTGACCAGCAGGAGGAACCAAATGTTTGTAAGAAAAAGGCTGGCTAAGGCAGTAAATGCATTGCACTGTCTTACCCTGTGCCAGTGAGCAGTAAACACACAAATTTCTCATTCTGTTGGTTCATTTTAGTTTGGTAAAGAGTTACAGCCTCTTTTTAACATGATAGTGTGTAAACTGAGAATTCATGTCTTTATCCTTTATGTCCTGATAAACCCACTAAAAGGTTATATTTTAAGCTTTCCTGGTTTTCTTCATTTGATGCCCATTGATGGGATAAAAAGATTGTTACTGTTATTTTATTGCAGTGTTAACATTTTGCATTTCCATTATTATTACATCTCCTGTCACTACAGGTTTGAATTTTTGAGATTTATACTTCGGACATGAAATAGTTTGTCCTTGCTGAAATTTGGCAAAGAAATTTTTCAGCCTTGAAGGATTTGAAGCTTGTGTACCTGTTAAAACAACAAAAGCCAAACCTCAATCACCTCACAGCTCCATATTTTCTTTCACTAGAAAAGAAAAATAATTTAAAAATCAAACCATATGGAGAAATTTCTGTTTCCACTTGCCTGTAACTTAAAAAGAACAAGGCAAATGGTTTAAAAAGGCCCAATTCTAGTGGCCTTAGGAATTTGTCAGCTGTGTCAGTGATGAATCTTCCTGAAACTGAAATGATTCCACAAAATGTGAACATTTTTGGTGCCAGCTGGCTACAGCGACAGTCTTTAGAAGAAAAAAATTCTTGTTTTAACTCAAAGTCATATATCTGAATTCTGTAAAGTATTCCTGGAGTTGTACTTATTTGGATATTGGAAAAAATTTATTAGACAAAAAATATTGGATAAAAAAGTGTAGTTAGATGGCCAGGCATCAGTGGAATATTATTTGTCATCACATCACATTCTTCTTCTTCTTCTTCTTCTTCTTCTTATTATTATTATTATTATTATTATTATTATTATTATTATGTGATGATAATAAGTCAAACTTCAACTTTTTTTAGCACTTTCATGCTATTGTATATAATATACTGTGCTAGGTGAGTGGTAGTTTCATGGGTTAGCAGACTTGGTCCTTGAGCTTTTCTTATCTGCTTCCTTAACAGAAAGGTCCAATTTTTTCTTTATTTTTGTCTTTCACCTAAACATCTGTTCTAAAAGTCATGTATGATAGTTTTTTTCAAGTTGGACATGGTACTTCTAATTTTCAAAAGATTTGCTTTGTAGACACAGCTCTGCTGTCTGCACAGATTCATAGTGTGTAACTTGGGGATAAATCTAAATACTGGGGAGTTTCCACTGCTGGCTAATTTGCTGCTCTCCATGAACTCTGATCTCATTCTTTGTAGTAATTGCCTCTCTTCTAAAGCAGACCTAAATCTTGGTGGTTGGAAAATCCAACACGATCGATATTCCGTTGGTCCTCCTGCCAACAAGATTTAAGTTCATTTTGCTGAAGGATCCAATCTCTGTCTCTTACGAGTCCAACTCTACGCACAATTTTTTGCCTGCCCTGCAGCCAGACTGCTTCCCTGCCCTCCACAGAGCTTCTGGGATGTGGAGAAGTCCTGGAGCACTGAAGGCAGAGAACCAATGTCTGTCCCATCCCTCTCCAAGGGCTGAATGCACTGAATACCCCAAACCACTGAATTACAGCACAGCTGAGATGGCCCTGCTCATTCTGTGTCTGCTAAATAAACACTGCAAACCTACAGCTGTATCAGCCTATTTATGGATAGCTTCACAAACTTATAAATGCCCACAAAGACCCTGAAATCTGAGAGGTGGTCAGTATGAAAGCAAAGATGATCAATATTAAAGGAATAACTGGAAATGCTTTCACTTCTCTGCACCAAGCCATGGGTAATTTTTTGGTTGCCAGAATAACCGAGGTGGGTGTTCAGTGGGGAACTTCTCACTTTCAAACAAATGTTGTAGGATTTTGCAAGGATTTAAGAATACTCTGATGTACTGTTACTCAAGACTAAATATAAACATTAAGCTCCAGTAATCTCGGGCTGAAGTTGAGTGGCATTTTTAACCTAAAAGAGGACAACTCACTAGCTATGTCAAGGGGGAAGGATTTATCTCCTCCTGAAATACTTGGTGCTTCTGGCTGCTAAGGGCAAACATTTAGACTTGCCAGAATAATGGCCTGATCCAGGATGGATGCTTCAAGCTGCCAGATTGGCTGGGAGTACTTCAAGCAGGCTGGCTGGGTGCCCCAGCTGGAGGCTATCATTCTCCTGTGTCCTCTGCCTCTCCTGTATCTGGCACTGTGCCGCCTTGTTTTCATCACAAAGTAACAAAACAGAATTACTTTTTTAGCAGCTGATGATGTGGGAAAAATCCCCAGCTTACTGAGAGCAAGAGTGTTTGGAGAAGTGTTCCTTCAGCCCAGCAGGAAGAGAGGCTCATGATTTTATAGAGAGGGAACTGAGACAGACTTTGTTGACTCCACTGGCCAAGAGTCCCCATAATTCTGGTGTCAAGGTGCACATCTTGCCATTTCCACCCCGCACTTTGATTTCCCAGCAAAGTGGAATGACTTTCTTGCTGTCAATAGAGAGGCTGATAGTGCCAAGCACAGGCCCCAAGGAGCTGATTAAAGCCATTTTTCACCTTGGTGAAAAGTTAATGCAAAGCACAGAAGTGCAGCTGAGCAGAGCAGCCTCCCTCTGTTCCATCAGAGTTCTTGCTTGTTTGCTGCCTCCCCACATCAATTTTCTCTGTGTTGTTTTCTGTCAGCTCTCCATGCAAACTTTGATGTTCGTGGATTTCCTTGCATGTGTTGTTTTAATGATCCATTTCTACTGAGCTTCCACCATCAATAAATGTCACACGCTATGGCAGGGTGTCAAAGGTTCATGCTTGGCATTAGGAATGGCAGCTGAAGTGCACCAACATGGTCTTGGCCCTGAGAAGATACATTCTTAAGAAATATGATATGTGTGTAGGTTGCCTTTCATTTCTCCCCTCTCTTAATCTACAATATTTCCTAGCAGGTAGTAATTGCTCCTGATTATCCCTCCTCTCATAACCTAGAAGAAACAAAGGAAAAATAACAGGCTCACTGCTGCTCAATACAGCCAAACTCATGAACTAACAACACAATATTTTCTCAACAAACATGACTTCTTTTGAATCTGGTAGTAGCCAATTGCATTATTATTATTATTACCAAAATCTCACCCAGATAGCTTTAAGAAATTAAATTCTTCCTTTTTTCATTCTTCTTGTATCTCTTTCTCTTCATTGACTTTTCTTTTCCTTCTTAGATTAACTGAAGGCAATTATTTCCCAGTTCTTTCCAGTATGCAAAGTTTGAGCTGGAGCTGTTGTGGTGGCTGGTCATTGAGCTCAGGTCCTGGTGCTGAGGGAGTGAATTGCACAAGGCAGAGGGTTCTGAGCTGCTGCTGAAGGTGGCTGTGCCAGAGCTGAAGGCATTGCCCTCCTGTCAGACCAGTTGCACGATGGATTTGTTTGACAAAATCCAGCCCAAGGTCCTGCTGAGCACACACTTCAGTGAACAAGGGACTTGGGGAACACAGAGATGGAAAATTTAAGTAGGAAGACTTTTCCTTCCCATTTGTGTGTGGTCTGTTCTGGTCAGGAGCTCCTTGAGGCTGGAGAATGCCTCTGCTGTGCCGCGCAGAACAAGACCCATCCTCTATTAGAACCTGACGAAATCACGAGGGTGTAAACAGCACCACAAGATGCTTTGGGGCCAGACAAGCAGGAGAAGGTAAGGAAATTGTACTGCCAGCCTGGGATGGAAAAGGCAGTAGTCTATGGCAGAGCTCCCAGCAGGGGTGTTCCCAGCAGGATTGTGTAAGAGCCCAGTGCCAGACAGCCACACTCACACACCCACGGGCTGCCTGCTGGGCCAGACACAGTTGGAGAGCTCCTATTACACACCAAAAAAAGAATAGTTGCCTTCGTCTTTCTGGTCAGTAGCTGAGCTGAAGGAGTGGGGGCTAATAGAGCCTATTTGGTTTCCAATTGTTACTTACTTTGTTCAGATTGTGAGCTGCAGGAAAGTTCTTGCCCTTCAAGATTGCCAATTAAAATAGCTTTGATGTGGGGACAGTTGGATGCCACAACAATCTGAGACAATATTTTTTTCCCTCAATTGAGATGATTAATTTATTTAGTTGCCTGCTAAGAAAATAATGCCTGGGTTTTTTGTTTCCATCAGGTAATCTCACCCTGCAGAGATAAATATGATTTTGCAGGGCCATGGGGAAAGGATGGCTCTTCTGGTGCCACTCAGCTAAAGGACTTTAGGAAAGAACAGAACTCCAGCCCCCTGCACCATCCCAGTGCTCTATTTACTGAGCCAGGCTTGTGGTTGGTGGGTGCAGAATGGCACAGAAAATAAGGTGGCACATCAGAAGTGCCCCTTGAAGGGACAGTCCCAGTCTGGAGTGATTCAGGGACAAAGGACAGTCCGGGTGTCTCTCTGTGCCACAATGAAGGTGTGGGTGAGCGGACTGTTCTTGCCACAAGTTCCCATTGCTATTTGGCATTCCTCATCCTTGGCATTATTCAGGGGCTGCCAAATGGACTTGCTGACTTCTGGACTGACCTGCTAGGCTTTATGTTTTATTGCTGTCCTATGGTTTTCATGAATTCAGAATTCTCCATTCACTCTAATTAGTTGAACTTGAGTTCACAAACTCAGAGACCTTTCAAAGCATTTGGCAAGCTGCTTAAAAGTAACACAGCCAAAGTCTCTGAAGTGCACAATGCAATCCATGTTGAAAATGCAGGGAGGCTATACAGGTGCTTTTTGAAATCTTGAATATCAAGAGAAAAAAATACCTGAAAAAAAATATGCTACTTTTCTGCTGAGCATCCCCAGAAGAAACTCAGGATGAGCCTTCCCTGAGTACTTAGTGCAGACTTAACATAGCACTCAGTGCTTAAAATTAGAATGGAAATAGCCTGAGTACCTAAAGTGTCTCCCCAGCTAAGAAGGTTCTTGGTGTCCTCTCCAAAGTTATTCCCAGTGCAGAATGAGAGTGTGATGTTGATGTTACATGGACAATCTGTTGTTCGAGTAGCAGCTGGTGCCCCAAGGATAATTTTAAGTCTATTTCAAGTGTGTGCAGCATCTTTGCAATCCAGTTGTGTCCTGGTATTGGTTCTCCAAGTAACAGCCATTAAGGAAAATCACCATCATCCCTGAGGCTTGTGGATTTTACCTCTGGTGTCGCTGGTCTGAATCAGCACTGTGGTAGCTGAGTACTGAAAGTGTAGGTAAAAATCTCTTGAGACTTTATGGAAATACAGTGACAAAAATAAAAGGTTGTGATCAAAAGACCAGAATAATTGCTGTCGTATAGAATTTAAAATATTTAAGATTTACTTAATGAATATTTAAATATATTAAAACCTCTGATAGTGAAGTGGTGGTGCTTAGCAGAAAGTGTTCCAGGGCTGGTGTCTGAAGTTCAGGTCTGACTCCAGACTGCTCCTTTGCACTCTGGTAGCTGCATCTCTTTGCTTTCCTGCTGAGCATGACAGTGCTCATCTCTTGCTGCCTTGAGAACTGCCTGGGTCTGTTTCTGTCTCTCAGATCCTAATGACACAACGTGGGCATGATGAAAAGAAGCAGCTGAGTGCTTGTAGGGTTGCAAGTAGAGTGAACTGTGCAAGGGGAAATCCCCACCTGAGGCAGGAGCTGTTCCACCCTGGGAGGAGATGGTGGCTGTGCTGAAGCTGTTAGATGGCTCGTGTTAACATACACCTGGAAATTAAGTAATGCAAATTGGGACTGGAAGCCCAGCTTAAAAATTAGAAGCAGTTTTTAGCTCAGTTTTACTGCATGAGTAAGTATTAAGTTCCTGATTCCTGCTAAAGGTGAAATAGAGAGGTCACTTCTTGAAAATTGTTATCAGTGTGATGGGAGCTGGAAGAATCCTAGAACCTCTGGGTCAGGTTGTATCCCTGCTGTTCTGCTCTCCGACTGTTTCCATGGCAATGGATGTCAGTCTGTTGAAAATGGAGAAGATGAGAATTTGGAAACAATTATTGGTTTAAATCTCTTCATTTTTGTCATCTGACAAGGGTTCCTGTGGCGCTAGCAGCAGGTACAGAGCAGTTTGGTTGTCAGGTTCACATCCAGCTACTAAGTGACAGCTGAAAAAGCTCATTTTGCTAAGAGCAAAAAAAAACCCTAAAGCACCTAGCTTTATGGATGTGAGAAATGGGAAGTGGATTTAAACTGTTTATTAGACAAAAAGATGTAATATGCCTGCTTCTAGGACAATATAGAAGGGGAATGTTAAGAAAAAATGGGTATTCCTCACATTTCTTGGTGGAGAGAGCAGAGCTGGTCTTCACACACAAAACTTCCTATCACCATATGTTCAGCTCTTGTAAAACTAACTGTAGATTTCAAATGCACTCACCCTTGAGGTTTCAAAGATAAGAACTTAATGCCAGTTTTTTTCTGGATTCCTTTTATGTCTTGGTGAATGTGTAGGGAGTGGGAGAAGGAGGAGAAGAGGTTTAAAAAATATAGAAGGTGTGCATACAAGACATAGCAAGGGGAATCTGTCACAGCATCCAGCTCAAAATTTAATTAAAGGGAAACGAATGCTGGCAACACTTCCAAGTGTTTGGGAAAGGAATCTGCAGAATTTACCTATATTTATAGCTCTTATTTCTGCAAAACTGGGTTCCAGGTATATGTTTGCTTTACCTGTGGACTGAAACCTCTTCTGGTGTAAGTTAATCCAAGAGAGATCATGTTGGATTCAGTCTCTAGATGGCTGGAGAAGTTTTGGGCTGACCAGGAGCTGCGGTGAGGTATTTCATAGGAAGTAAACACAAGGCCAAAACTCTCTGCAGGGGTGTTAAGGACACATAATCTCTGTAATTTTAGAAATGTGATATTTACATTGTGCGTAAATGGTTGTTGATCTCCAGAAATTGTAATGTTCTGAAAAGTGAGGGCATGCTGAAAAATAACGTGAGGTTTCTTTTCACTGCTTCTGCATTTTGAAGTGTGATTCAGTAGCTTATGTCCTGTGGCCAACCAACATGTATTGGATTCCAGACTCATTAGGTGCAGCATCTATTGCCAGATACACTATTCTCATTCAAATCCCTCTCTAAAATCTACATCTGTCAGAAAGCTTGAGAAGAGGTAAACTAATTAAAATGTTACAGTGAAGTAATTTTGCTTGCCAAACAGCCTCTGATTTTAGAGAGGCAGGAAACTCTTGTCACTAAGGTCCATCTGTGTTTTGAGTCTGTCATCTCAGCCTTGAGTCCTGGTGTACAGAGCTTACAAGTCTCAGGTGCCTTGTGAGATTCCTGGGGCATCTGTGGGCAAGAAGGGATCAGTAGTGCTAAGTAATCAAAATTTCAATAGACATTTCAAATGTGGTTTTGTCTTTACTAATGTTAATTAATGTCAGTCTTACACTATCTATAAATTCTCTAGGATTTTTTGTTTTAATTTACTGTATAAAGATCAGTGTTTCTATTTTTCTCTAAATCTCTCAGACAGCCCTCAATCTGCTATTCTACTTGTGAATCTTTTTTGCTTTCCATTTTCTCTGTCAATTCTTTGATCTTTGCTCTGTTTTGCAATTCAGAAAGTTTTTATTTCCCTAGATAATGTGCAGTGTTACCGTTTTTCTCCAGAGATATGCAGAATTCCTTTTACAGGCAGCAAGAATCTGACAACTCTGTGGAAATGCCAAGCCTTAGGTTTGCACATCATAGGATTCCCTCAGTTCTGTATCCCTAGTATCTCACATTCACGCTGCAACAACACCTGTGCAAATAGCAAAGTTAAAATGCAGAAGTCAAACCAAATAACTGCTGTGCTAGAATCTCCTCCCATCCAGAGTCAGCCTTAACTCAGCTCCTCAGGTTGCCTTAAACAGTGATTGAAAAGGCTAGAAACAATCATTAAGGTATTTGTGGCAAGAAGCGAGTTTGTTAAAAAAAAAGTTATAAATTAAAAATGAAGTCTCCTAAATGAGTAGTGGGCAGGCTGATCTGCATTTGGAGAAGCCTACAGCTGTCCAAGTGAAATTACCAAACCTTGAACACCAGCATATTTCCCCACCTTGATCTGGTGATGGGTCTGTTTATTGGACATTGGCAGAATTTAATTCTTCTTGGGTTGGTTGGGGATTTTTGTGGTTTTTAGTGCGTTTTTAAGGACAGGTAGCATTAGTGTGCCATAGCTTCTCTCAGCCAGCAAAGCTGCTGTTAATGGAGAAGGCAGAGGCATGGAAAAACAAAAGCACACTGTAGGTACCAAGCCCATTGATTTGGCTTTCTCTCTCCTAATAATTCAGGCTTGGTGTTAACCTCTTGATGCACAAGGGTTTCAGGTAGGTGATACCTTGGTTCCAGAAATAGATTTCATAAAGAATGGGATATTTCTGTAATTGCAGCACTGAGACGAAATGAATGTTCGACTGAATGGCCTCCTATAATAACCTGCTCATATTTGCTTGGAATTTGTTGCTGTGCTAAAAACTGTTCCTCCTCTTTGCACTGCTTTATTTGCTCTCTTCGCTGTCATAATATTCAACTTGATAGAAGCTATCTTTTGCTAAAAGTAAAAAAAGAATTTAAAAAACCCCGTTTGAGGTGGGTTTCTAAACTCTAACAGTAGTGGTTTCTAGAACAAACAGTTGGTAGATGATGAAAGAAACTGATTAATATCTCTGAGTATTTGAAGTGAGGACTGATAGCCAAGAGCTGACAGAGAGTGATTTAAAAATGAAAATGGAGCCATAATATATTCAAAGGGTGAAATGGATATTACTTGGGGGGAGGGGGGGAAGGTGTGCTGATGTATTAATTTTGATTTCCAAATCAAAGGAAAAAACTTGGGACCCAATTATTCCCAATTGCTCCAGGCTGGATTTCCAAGATGATGTACAAAAATGGCAATTATACAATGTTATATCCCTAGAAAAACAGCACTAATCAAAGATCATTTCTGCAAGTGCCTGCAAGTTCTGACTGGCTGGATCCCAAGTCCAACATCCACCAGGAAAGAGGATGGAGGAGAGGATTTATGCACTGCCTTAGCACAGTCAAAGATATGGGGAAACAGAGACTCAGTCCCAAATGAAAATTGTGAACTGCATGCAATTTCATGGCTTACAAAAGGTGATGCTTTAGCAGCATGTCAGAAACAAAAAAATCTGGAATTTTTATTATGGAACCAAAGGGAAACAACACTTCCATTAGGGCTCTGGTGGGAAGGAAAGATGGGGAATGAAAAGCCACACCTGGTGATCTTCCTGAGAGGTGTGATCCAACTGAGGAACACTTGTTTGCTCTTTGGTTGCATGGTTTTGATAAATCTTTGTCAAGTCGTTGACCAATTTCCACTGGAAGCATTGTTGATGTTCTTGCACATTGTCTGGGAGGTTGCTCAGGAGTCAGAGCTTCTGTGAGCTGCTCCTGCAGGTGTGTCCTGCCATGTGAGCCCTTGCAGAGCCTGCTCCCTCACCCCTGGGCAGCTGGCAGGAGGTGCTGCTGGTCCACTCCTTCTCAGGAATCCTGAGGAACTTGCTGTATTTATACCAGGTATATATATGTGTGTGTATATATATGTGTGTGTATACTTATACCTGCTTTATTACAGCAGATGTGTGCCATGTAAAGTCAGGCTTCACAAAAGATATTTCTTTCTCTATTGGTACACTTAGTGCTTGTAGCACTAAGAAATTACCCTGTCCAGTTACACTGTGAAGAGAAATTCTGTTGTTGATCTGCTGCTCATCACAACTCGGGTTAATCCCTTTCTTTCCCTGCTTTCCCCTGTGTTCCCAAGATCCCTGCCCCACTGCTGGCAGTGCTCAGGGCAGGCTGCACGGGGCTCTGAGCAGCCTGCTCTGGGGGAAGCTGTCCCTGGCAGGGGATTGGAATGAGATGATCTTTGAGATCCCTTCCAGCCCAAAGCATTCCCTGACAGAGCAGGCATGGAAAATTCTCCATGATCACGCCAAATGAGTTTCTGCTGCTGGTACTACCACACACCAGTAATTTTATAATCTGCATGCATATTCCTAGATAGCTGTGGTAAAGGACACACTTGGGGAACAGGAGAGCAGGATTTGAGTTGTTTTATTGAGGACAGTAGGTTGGGCTGTTTTTACCAGGCCTTCTAAATCAGTTACACTTTGGAAAATGGACATGTTTTCTTTTGGCTGGTCTAGAACATCCAATTAACATTTCAGTGACTTAAGTGCATCTTGTAATAATCCATCTCCTAGAGCTGCCTTAATTGCTCATAGAAAAATACGTTTCTGCCATAAAAAATGTATTTTTGGGCTGGAAGAAGATGAGGCTGGCAGTTCAGAATGCTGAACAGATGGTGGTACAGAGTCCTGGACTGCCAATTCAGCTGTGCTTTGGGGTGCCTTTGGTGATTAGGCCACCCCTTTGGAATGCTGCAGAGACAACAAGGATCCATTCAGGACCCTTTTATTGTAGCTGGTGCTGCATCCTTTGTTGAACCACTGAAATAGCTGTTGTTATTTTCATTTTCACATAACAATCCTGCCCCATAAACTGCTGGATCTGCTTTCTAGCTGTGAGTGCAGGTAATCACATGCTACTTGGCATAAGCTGTGCTTCAAGGGAAGTTATTGTAAATATCTCAATTAAGTATTTTCATTCTTTGCACAAGTAGTGCTTGTTGAAAAAAATCATAAAATAGAAAGGTTTCATGTTCTTAAACTGAAGCAAACTCCAATATTTCACTAATTATGCACAAATGTATTCTACTAATGCAACATTGCCGTTTGTGTTAAATAGTTTCTTTGGAGTTTGTGTAATTACTGTAAGTGTTCAATACCTGGATATATTTCAATCCAGTGGTGTATAATAAAAATTAACATCTGCAGCTGTACTGTTCACACATAGCTGAGGCTCAGATGTGATTCTCCCTCCAATGATCACTCCAAATTGCATTTTCCTCGACAGGGCAGAGGGGAAGAAGTTTGGGGACGTTATAGTACATTCTGAGCATTAATATAATTAGGTTGTTTCATGCAACCCAGCAGGAATGGAACAGGAGAATATTATCATTACATCCTGTTCATATAATAAAAAGAGCACCCAGATAATTTTTTTTTGTCTCAGAATTACAGTATTTGAAAGGAAAGGGCTATTTCTTAGTTTCCAGCACTGTATCCTCTGTACCCACAAAATCTGACAAGTGGTCAAATCACTGCTGTAACATAATTTTGATATGTCTCAATTTGAACACAGGGACTGTAGTGTTGCCTTGATTGTAAGTCACACCTAGAGGAGAAATTACCTAAGCAAAAATGATGCAAATACTGCCTCTAAGAAATGTTTTTATGACCTATATCCCCATATAGGTTCACACATTCTAATTACAAAGATGAGTAAGTGACAAACTCCGAGCTGGAGTTCTGTAAGCAAACACAGCAACATCCTCTTCTCTTTCTGCAGTGGTGTCTGATACTTTGAATTTAAGGATAATGACTATCAGGAGCAGTTATTTCCTTGCAGTTGGTGACTGGCTCGAGGAGTCAATGCTCTTGGCACTGCCTGAGGCCATTAAATGATAAATGATTGTCTGATCTGAAAGTGGTTATTGCATTATAAATAATAAGAATGAAATATTACATCACCACAGGTGTGGGTGGCTGTAGATAGTTTTGGGTGGTTTTTGCTAGTAATTAAAGAGTATAAATGCCACAAGAAGCCAGATGATCTTTTCTGGAGCCTTTTAAATAATTCTGCTTAGGCATAGATTTTGTGTGCCCAGGTTGAGCAGCAGTGAGGAGAAGAGCAGCTCCATCGGGCTGCATTCCCTCCTCACTCACCTGCTGCTGACCCTGCTCTCACATTCCCCGTTCAGGCAGGTTTGTTCTGTGCATTTCCCTCCTTTCAGCACTGATCAACCACAACTGCCAAGGGAAACTTGGCTCTGTCTCCACTGCTGCTGACACCAGCAGAGTTCTCCTCATTCCAGAGGAGGAATCTCCACAGCAGGAGGATGTGTGCAGCACAGAACGTGAGTTCTGCATCACTGAGTACCCAGGAAAAAAATTAAAGCCACTAAACAAGCCTGGAACTAGTGTGATCAAGTGGAGATTTATTATAAACTGGGGAGTTTTAACTCCAGAAAGAATTGTAAGAAAGCTCTTGGCTCTGAGCACTGCTGTGGTATAGAACAATAAAAAGGTGTAGCAAAATTTCAGTTCTGAATTTCATCTGAACCAAAACCTAGTGGACCAGAGGGAGTCTTTCCTTTTGCTTCCTTTGATTTTGTGGATGATATTGCCAAAAAAAAAAAAAAAAATGAAAACACCCATGGTAATACAATGGCTTTGTATTTGTGTTTTGTGTCTGAGTATTCTGTAAGATGCTGTGGGTGCTGTAGTCCCCAGTTCTCCCCAGAGCACAGGCCCTGGAAATGTGTGTCCAAAGGGAAGAGAGAGACCAGAAAGGAAGAGATGCAGAGAAATTACTTGGGCAGCAATACAGACACACAGCTGGGAGTCTGATTCAAATCAGCTCAACCCTGTCTTTTCCACTGATGCATATTCCTTACAGTTTTGAGAATTGCATCTTTGCTGAGGAAAGGAAAAAAAAGGAGGGATTCTAAAATTAATTACTTTACTCATTAAAATAGACAGAGAGAAAGGTTAAAAGAGAACTATGATAAACTGGGCAATCAAATACACAGGAAAAGACCTTAAAAATAACACAGATGTGCCTCGTGCAGCTATGTGCATACAGCAATCACAAGGTAAAACATCAAATACATATGCAAATTTCTTATCCTGAGGCTTTTTCTTTGAAGAACAACAGTAGGTATCCATCACCTGAGGTTCATGCAAGCAGATTTCTTTTAACTGAACTCTAATCTGATGCCTAGTGTCGCATGTGCCTATTACCCAGATTACACTGCAGATTTAGCTATGTGATCAGACTTAGGGCTTTACTGGAGAACACAGTTTAAAAGAAATGTCATTAAATGTATCCAATCTTTCACTTTCACATTTTTGACAGCTGATGAAACTCGGTGACCTCTTGAAGGAGCTGGTGTTTCAGGCTGATACTGGCACAAGGAAAGATGCTACCAAGTGTAACATCATTTTAACATGTTCATTTTAAATTCACAGAAAACCACAGTTCACACATAAATTATAGATTGAGCCAGGGCTATGATCATCTGTTTTAACATAAATCTGTTTCTCAGAGCTGCAGCACAATGAGTAAAAGAATGTGAGGTAATACAAATCCTGAAAGATGCAAAGATCTTGGGCAGTGTACTGTGTGATTTTGCATTATTCACATTATGTGCTATGATACTGATAGATTAAATCAGTTTATTAGAGCTCCATGCTTTCAGTTTTAAAGTCAGGTTCTTTAAGCTGAATGTGATTCACCAGAATTAGTTAAATAACTTCCATTCTCTGTGTTGCCATGCCCAACAAATTATCATTCTTCCAGTTCAAATCTCTCAAACAGAACATTTTAAACTTACTTATTGTGTGCATACACAGCAGGAAAGAGCCTACATTCTACAGTACTTTACAGGCAGATGTAGTCCATTTCAGTCTAAAGGGATTGTGCTATTCTTGGTATTTTGCAAAACATTTTCTAAAAAATCCAATTGACAGAGTTAACTGATGAGAACAAGACATTAATGCAAAACACAAGGAATGTTTTTTTCTTGCCTGAATTCAATGACAGGAGTATTTGAATGTTGTTATCACTAAACAGGCGGGGCTGTCACTTGAAAATCCGCATGATCTAAATATATCAATTCTCTAACTATATTGGGTCATATTAAAAAACAAACACAAAAACCTTCCTATCTATCTAAAGAAAAAATCTGTGGACTTCCTAGCACTCAACACCTTTGGGGAAGCAGGGAGGAGAACTGCTGTGCACCACTGTGCCAGGCTAAACATCCCCCCCTGGACACCCCCTTTGGGGAGCATGGGACAATATTTCAGAGTGGCAGTCAAGCCTCATGGGGGCAAAGCAGGTTTTACTGTGAGTTAGAGCAAAAGTATAAAATTATTCCAAGAGCTCAGCAAAAGAAGACAGCAGATGAAAAGGCTCCACAATCAGCAGACTGACTTACAGTACCTGAGTGCTTGATACTGGCAGTTCTTCATATTCAGTCATAATTAGTCTATCATTTGCTCATTTTGCTGCTCTTCTCAGCTGCTCATTATCTTACTGGCTGTAGCTTATTAGTGGCCACAGCTTCACTTGCACTCTGCTTCCTGTTCTGTTTCAGTACCATTTATCCTGCAGGAAATCTTTCCTTTTGGTTCTTCATTGGCCTCATGCTCAGAGGAGGCCCTAGACCCAGGTGATACCTTTATCTGAAGCAAAAAGTGGGTCACTTTTTTTCATAAAACTGGGGATGATGCTTCCTTAGATTCTATCTTCACCTGCTGCTCCTGCATTTTTAAAACTATCAGACACATCCCAGCTCCCTGGGAAACTCCTCCACATTACTCCCCTCCAGCAGGCTTCAGTTGTGTTCTCCTCCTCCAGCTGGGAGAGCACAACGAGCCTTTCCCCAGACACCTGGCAATGCAGATCATTTAATTAGGCCAGACAGGATCACTCCAGCACAAGCGCAGAGCTCCCCATCCCCTTGGAGCAGCTAATGCTGCCTTCCCAGTGTTGAGCATGGTGCTCTGCAGGAGACAGTCATGAAAAGGACAGAGAACCTACTCCCATTTCCCAAGGTTCCCTGTTCCCCAATGCTAATAAGCTACTGCCAGTCAATTGGTGGCCACCCACTGTTCTGGAATGTTCTGTACTCCCTGCTCTCTCATTGGTGCCCCTTGTAAAACCACTCCCCTGGTCCTCCCCCATTGGAGTTTCCCCAGTTACCCCACCTCAGTTCCTCCCCTGTCTCCTTTTCCCATTGGATGTTCTGTACCCTTATCCCTCCTACTTTTTCCCAGTTATAACCCCTGGACCCGCCCCTGCTTGGAGCTCTCTTACCTTTGTTCTCCTTCAGTTGTGGTTGTGCTCCTGCTTGCTCCTGTCTCCCCCTCAACCCCACCTGGACCCTCAGACTTCTCCTAATTAAACCCAGCTGGATTTAACAAGCAAGGAGCCCTCTCACGTTACTGGTGCAGCATTAATTCCTCCATCTGGGCTCGGTGTGAGTGGGCTGGAGGAGCTGTCTGGGAGCCTCGATGGCAGAGACACTTTGGGTGCTGCAGGCACCCTGACAGCGCCTGCCCGAGGAACCCCACGCGGGGCGGCCCGCAGTGCTTGGGGACTTGGAGCTGGAATAATGCATCCTGCTGGCTCTGGCACCTGCACCTTGGCTTTTTACAGCCAGCCTCAGTCCCTAGCCCCGTGCCCGGAGCTTGCCCGTGTGTGGCACAGCGGGCGGGCAGTGCTGGCACTCAGCTCTGCTGTGCCACTCACCTTGTTTCCCCAGGCAAAGGGAGCTGCTGCTGCTGCTGAGCTGGAAAACGAACATGATTGAGGTTTTTCTGTGTATCCCAAACAGGTGTTACACACTTAAGTGTATTCAGAGCTCAGGCACTATTCAAAAGATAGCCAAACGATTCAGGAAAAATATGTAGCTAAAGCACTCATGCAGTTTAGTTTGTGCTGCCATGACGCTGTGGAAGAGCTGTGATTATGGTGGAGGAGGTTAGATGTTTGTAGTGCTAGACACTGGCTCTTGAGTACACAGAGGTTATGTCTACCTATTACTTTTTCCTGCTTTTGGTGTCTTTAAATAACACAGTTTATATTGTCTTGCTATGCATTTCTTTCCTTACGGTTTCACTGAGACAAAAGAAATTTTGAGAGATCTTATATTTAACAATACAGCCTTTAATAAACTCAAAGGTAACAGAAAAACCCTTCCCTAGTCAAAGATAACTTTAGACAATAAATTCTCATTTGTTTATATAAGATAAAACTTTGATTTAATCAAAGATATATCCATGCCAAACTGATGGAATCATGGCTGCTTATCTGCTGTAGATACACTGAGAAAAGGGCAAATCTATATTTTTTCTGACTATAGGAACTCCACTCATAGGTTTAGGTCTTGCCTTAGAAGCAGCCCATTAGTGAGAGTAAGGTTTGTTGCATCTTTTGTTTGGTATTTAATTTATTGATGAACTTACTGGAATAATGGCAGTTGTGATGGGGTGTTTGTAGCTATTGAAGCTCTACAGAGCTGGACTGAGGCAATCAGGAAAATTAACCCAGGCAGCTGAGCTGGATAACACAGCAGTCACCCAGTGCTGAAAGACCCTGTTGCCAGTCCCCAGAGCCTCCTGCTCTTCTGCAGTGCACAGGAAAACCAGCCACTGGAATTTCAATGCTGAAAATGCTGTCATCTGCTAAAGTAGAATTATGATTCCCTTACCCTGATTTTAGCCCTTTTTTCAGACTGAGTGGTGAAATGAAAGGCAAAACTTACTGTCTGCCAAGGAAGTGAAGCAGAAGCACAGCTCAGCGAGCAGTACAACCTGTCACTCAAGGGAGAGGACTTAATTCTTCTCCACTGTCACTCGCAGTGTAACACGGCTGAATGGTAATTTAGGGAGTGCAGAACCAGTTAGGATTTGCAATACCCCACTGCCCACAGCCCTGAGGGGAGTGCTGCACTCCCGGGGAAGCTGGGTGCTCAAAACGCTGTGGAGTGGGAATACAGGCAGGACACACCAGAGGCAGGGCTGCTCAGGAAGAGTTATTTAGGAACTCAGGGCTGACTTCTGAGCCTGCTTGAAGGCTGAGGAGCTTCTGCAATGAAACTAGAATGAGTCAGGAAGCAGAAAAGGACACAAAAGATGGTAAGATTCGGGTGTGCAAGAGTACCTGGATGTCTGTCTGGAGCCAGCAGTGTAGGAGAACAGTAAGAACAGTTATTCCGGAGAGGAAATCAAACAGTGGAGAACAGTAGGAACACAGTGTTTTGGTTCTGGTTCAGAGCCAAAAATTAGGAAGAAACCTCGGGAGGGTTTACTTTGGGAGAAGCCAATCCAAAATGGCCCCTCCCAGTCACTGGCTCGGGAAATCAAATTCCTTAGGAGAAAAGTGGAAAAAATCTATTTATTTAACAGGAAGAGCATTCACTAGCATAAAACAAAGAAATAATGAAAAATATGAACCCATAAAACCTCTTGCCGCTCCAAAAGAGATGACAAACTCACAAAGTCCCTCCGTGGCTGTGGCTCGGCTCTCTCAGTCTCTCTCAGTCCCTCCGTGGCTGTGGCCCGGCTCTCTCAGTCTCTCTCAGTCTCTCTCAGTCTCTCTCAGTCTCTCTCAGTCCCTCCGGCGCTGGAAATGCCGCGGCCCAGGCCTGGCCCGGCGGCCTCAGGTGTGAGCTGCCGCTGCTCTGCTGGGTGTTCAGTCCAGAGCTGGTTCAAACAGGTCCAAAGAGAAAGAAAACTCACAGTCCAGGGAACTTCTCTGCCTCAGCTAGCTAAAAACTAACTAAAAGCAAAGGAGAGCTCTGTCCTGCCGTCTGTCCATCTGCAGCCAACACAGTCCAGCAGGAGGACGCAGGGAGCGAGTGCAGTTTGTGATCACAAACTCCACGCTTCTTCTCTCCCCACTTCGCTCTCGGAACAAATCTTAAAGGTGCAACACTTATTATCCAGCCTAAACAGAGCAGACGATTGGGGATAAAGGCATCATATAGCCAACCCAGGACACACAGTTATTCCCAAAAGGAAATCAGTGGAGAACAATAGGAACGCAGTTATTCCCAAAAGGAAATCAAACAGTGGAGAACAATAGGAATGCAGTTATTCCCAAAAGGAAATGTGTAGAACAGTAGGAACACAGTTATTCCCAAAAGGAAATCAAACAGTGGAGAACAGTAGGAACACAGTTATTCCCAAAGGGAAATCAAACACTGCAGAACAGTAGGAACACAGTTTTTCCCAAAGGGAAATGTGTAGAACAGTAGGAACACAGTTATTCCCAAAGGGAAGTCCAGCAGGGAGCCAAGGAGAGCCAGAGATCCCTGCAGGACAACCCCACAGTGCTGGAGCCAAGCAGGTACAGCACAGGGGTGGCACCAAATAAAGCAAAGCAACAAGTCAACGTCACATTAAACCACCAAAAGAACAGGAGAAGAAACAAGAATCTACAAATGGCTTTAAGCTGAGACTGAAAGCCCAGGCTGGAGTTTATGTGCTGCTCCTGGGCACATGGATGGGATCCTGGGTGAGGCTGCTTAGAGCAATTAGTGCCTGTTAATGACCTCTACAATGACAGATTAAGGCCACTGAAGCCCACCTGCAGTGATTAATCATAGGATGAGCCTTACAGCACTTCCTTACTCCCCATTAGTATTCTGAGAATAGGTAAATCAGCCTGAGCAGCTCAGCAATTATGGCATGGGAAACTGCAGGAGCAACTTAATTTAGGATTGGATAGGATGGGGTTTCAAGAAAGAAAATTGACAATTAAGAAAATTCATCTGTGCTTGATTGGAATCAGCTCTTAAATTGCATCTAATTTTACAGAAACCAAAAATAAAATAGATTATTTTAATAGTAACTTCATTTTTTTCTAACTCCAGTAGGGAAAAATTGATATTAATACTTTTTGATGAAGAGTTTCCAGTTGACTGCACTGTTGAATAGGGTACACTTAAATTGAGTGCAGCAAAACCTTTTCTTCAAAGACTTATTATTTTGATGAAAAGTACGATAAACAGAAGCATGTTTGACCAGCTGAGCTTTTATAGAGGTTTTTGGTGCAGATTATGTAACAGGTTCTTAAATATGGATGCAATGACTGGTTCTTCTCCCATTTTTGAGAAACTGAATATGCCTTTCTGGTGCCTGATTAAACCAGGTGTGATGGTTTTTCCCATTTATTGGGTTTGCTGTTTTAGGCTAAAGCATCAAACTGAGCTCAGAGTGTGCTTTCAGGTAAAAGTTTTAATTTATTCAGTTCTTTACACCTTGCACAAACACATTGCCTGCAAAGAGGAGCACTTGAGATTTATCTGTGTCATCATTAAAGTAGAGAGAATGCATTAAGAAAAGCTGATATACAGTAAAATTTGCTGTCTCTCTGCTTTTCATTGGCACTGACTGTGAGTTTGGCTTCTTTCTCTACTCGTGAAATCTTAGGGGATAAAAATGTTACAATTCCTCATTATTTATAACTACCCAGCTGATTTTGTGCTGCTATTAGGACTTTTTTATATTGGATTTAGGGATGATAATGGCCATTTAATTCTGGGGTTTGAGATGTGATTGGCCAATCATGTGACAGTTCTTTTTATTGTGAAAGGAGTAAGTGGAGGTGGCTTTGATTAAGTGGGGGCTTAAAAATGTGGCCTGGAGAGCAGAGAAAGAATGGTTGTCACAGATTTTTAAGGCATCTTGTGCACCTTTCATTTCCTTGGTTGCCAAGGAATTCTCTGGGCACTTTTACTATGGAGCAAGGGAGGCTTTTGCCTGTGAGAGGGGAACATGTGTGCTAGTGTCGTTACAAATAATTTGATGGTTCTTGATGTCCTTGAGATGGGTCTGAACATCTCTCCTGACTTTGGGCAGGGGTTCCTTGCTGGCCCCAGCTTGGCTTCTGAGATTGACAGTGGTTTGCACGAGCCCGAGTTACTGCTAAAAGTTAGAGTTAGAATAATTCTGATACAGTTCAATTCCACCAATTACATCTAACTATAATTGCAGTGTATTTTGATCCCTCAGTTTCAATTGGAAATGACAACATAATGAGAAGTAGAATGATGACAGAATGAGAAATGTGCATCATCTATTATCAAGGTCCGTGTTGTCACAATTCCTGATTGGTTTCTTTTTCTCTAAGGGGATGGTTAATGTGTGATATTCTGATTTTTAATGATGACTAATATAGAGTTGGGGGTCTGGGGTAAAGCTGTTATTTAAACTGTTTGAATTTATTTTGAATATATAATATAAATAAAGTATTTGATTTGCACTCTATCATTAGAATTTGTGCCTAACCCTTTTCAATCTGATCAGTTATTTTATGAGAGTAGAATTAGATGTTTGCAGCAGAAATGCCAAGAGGTAGGTTTGATGTCTCTGTTTAAGAGAGAATCAGTTAATCCAATCTCCCAGAACTTATGTTAGTTCTGTGAGTTGTGAACCCTTTCATGATTTGAATTTCCCTCTGCTCACTCTGAATGCTTTTTCCTTCTAGAGTCTGAGAATTATGTAAATATTACATTTGTTTGTTTTTTTAATTAACTATTTTTTTTAGAAAAATGCCAACAATAGCCAATCACAATCAGTTATTGGAAAATACACAGTTATGAATATAATGAAATACTATCGTGGTACTGAGAACTTGTTCAGCTTTGGACTTTTTAATGGAAATAATGAAATTAAATTGAAATAAGTCTCACTGAAATTTGTTTTTAAAAGACCATTGAATAACTCAGGTAGAAGATGAATAGGTTGTATTTTTGTTTCTAAAATGCCAACTCTACCCCTAAAAGCTGGCAGAGATAAAGAACCAAACAAGTCCAGCTTGTGTGTCCTGCCAGTGAAGGAAGTCCCTGCCTTCCCCTGCACAGCAAGGCTTGCCCAAGGTTTCAGGGATGTTTGTTTCAGATTCTGAGAGAATCCCTGCCAGGCACTCGGATCTGGGGGAGCCACACCCTCATTTCACAGGCTGGCCAAGGTGTTCTCTGCACTGAAAATTGAATTTGGGCGAAGTTTAGGAAGTCATTTGGAATATTGTGAGAGCACTCCCTGGGCAGGGAAATGCAGGTGTCTGAAAAGGCTTTAGTTGGCACAAGGACAGAGGCACAACTGAGTGCCCTGGTGTCAGCCTGTAAAGCACAAATCCTACAGTCCAAGAATGTGTCCAATCTAATTCCTGGCACTGTTGCATTATTCTGAAGGACCTTGTGAATCCATATCCCCCTGTGTCCCAGCCCCACAGCCCCAGATTGCACTCACTGGATACTTCTGCATATCCCCAGCTCCTCATAGCAGAAGTCATACATGTGGATCAAATGCACTTCACAACAGGGGATTCATTATTTTCCCCCTGTCTATTAATTCCAAAACTCATGTACTGTTACAATGCTAATTCTCTGCATTAGAGCAAAACCCAGACTTGGAAGTTGGGATATCATTTATACCTTCATTTGTTCTAAATGTGCTTCCTTGTATTAATGTTTAGAACACCCCAAAACCTCATGCTCTCTGAATGTTTCTGTGCAGTTGATTAATTCAGCTTTATCATGTTGTCCAAGAGTTCCTTGGCCTACTTAAAAGTGTCTACTTGGAAAGTGCCCTTGAATCCTGCAGACAGCATGTGATGTATGAGCCACAGTCCAGTCAAACAAACTTTCTGAGCCCAAGTGGAGAGGATTTATGACTCCAACTTCCTCCTGCAGGAGTGCATGATTGGTGGCTTTGGGCTGTCGTGGGTTATTTGTATGGCAGTGAAACCTGGAAGCCTCGGGAGGTTCTGGATTCAGGGCCAGCTCTTTCACTGGGGGCATTAGGAAGGTGAGCAGAGAGCTGAGGCTCCTCCAGTTCTCTCAATAAATGAATGGCCAAGTTGGCATTTTGGGTGCCTGGCTTGTTAGAGAGGGTCTGGGGAAAATACAAATCAAAATGTAAGGCCTGAAAACTGTCCCAGTGGAAGTTGCCCAGGAAATCTAGAGGAAAACAAATAATGTGGAAGAAATAGATTAGCTAGAAAATTGTGATTTTAAATATATTGATTATTTGTTTGTTTGTTTATTTGGGCTGTAAGTAGGGAAATTGGCAAAGTTCATATGTTTTGCCCATAGCTTGATATAATACAGAGAGGGTTCAACTGTAAAATTAAAGTCCAGGTTCAGTTTTACATGCCTGCTCCTCTCAAATTGGATATTTGTGTTCCAGTTTCTAGTTCAAGCCTATTTCTAATACATTTTGCTAATAAACTACAGAGGTTCTGGTGGTTGACGTGGCTACATATCAGGTCACATTTTGGTTAATTCCTACCTAAAATAATCGTTCCCTTTATCCATTTTTCCCCTCCTCCAGATTTAGTTAGAGAATCTTAATATTAAACATTCTGGGCTGCTGAAACATTTGATTAATTTTGTGTGGTTGCAGTTCTGTAATGAAACCCTGCAAGCAGTCAAGAAGCTTTGCACAGCTCCATGAACACAGCTGTGAATTATGGCTGTGCTAACACTCCAAGGAAATAAGTGCAGCATTCAGTCTCAGTGGAAGGTTTCCGTCTGATTGGGTTTCCAATCACAACTTCTTCCCCTCGTGCTGCAAGCTGGGATTCCTGTGGAGGTGCTGGGCTCTGTCTTAGAGAAGGGCAAATATTTACAGTGTCCAGACAGCTTTCTAGTCAGCCATAAAGATGGGTGACCACAGCACAGGGCTTTGAGAGAAGATTTAAGTGCAGAAGAAAATACAAATGTATCTGACCAACTCAGAGCAGAGGAAATGGTGAAATTTGCAGTACAAATAGACAGCTTTGGAAAACATCATATTAAATTATGGGGAAGGTTTGTCTTGAAAAAACCCCAAGACACCATCTAGTTTATACTTTTTCACAAGGCAAGATAACTTCTACCAAGCTTTGCCTGATAAATGTTCCTGTAATGTGTTCTCCAAAAGCCTTTGGTGCTAAAGCAATGCATCACAGCTCTCCACTGTCCTCACCACACGAGTTTTCTTAGTGCCTTGCCCAAATCTCTCCTGCTGAATGCTGAGCCCATTACATTTTCTTTCGCCCACAGAGGATAAACAATTTATTAACTCCTTCTCTTCCCCTCTGTATTGTGTATGTACAGATTTAGACTCAGAACCACAGAAATGTGAGATTTTAAAGAACACACAACCCCGTTTCAGTCCTATCCTCAGGAATTTCAATAGAATTATGATCCTGTGACATCATGTTGGGTCCTGGGGCGTTGTTCTTGCTCTCCTGTGGTGGATGTGAACCTTCAGTGCAGTGCTCAGATGATCCATTCCATCAGAGCCACTGCCAGGCTGGATGCAGGAATGACTTCTGGATCTTAATGACACTTTATGTGAGTGTGGTATGGAGTAGTGATCTGATAATGCTATTTTCATTTGGTGATCTACCAAACTCTGGTATCTTTATCTGGAAAATGGGTGCTTCTTGCATTTTTCCTCCATCATGTTTTGTGGGGATTTTTCTTGTATCTTTGTTGTTGTTGAGGTTTTTTGTTGACTTTGGAGGGGATTGGTCCTCACTGCAGTGCTTTGCATTTATCCTTACTGACTTGCACCTGTATATTCAGACCTTTTCTTCAAAATCTCAAGATCATTCCCAGAGCACTAATAGCTTTTTCTGTTATCACGTTCTGTTTCTATTTAATCAATCAACAGCATTTAAATTTTCTTCTTGAATTTTGTTTTGCTTGGTTATTTACATGGAAAAACAGAAGCAGTCTGCTAAAAATATATGTGCATGCATTTGCACATGCTGTTTCATTTGAAATACTGCCTTGTGTCTGGCAATATTTAGTACAAATGGGAATGTTCAGAGAAATGTGTAGGAGCAGATGGAAACCCAGTTTGGAAAACTGAGAGGGGAAGAATGAGCCAGTAGAGGCTTTGAGTCTGAAAATCTCCCATGGGGAGCAGCCTGGAGGAAGTGTTGAGGAGCTGTGAAAGCCAAAAGCTTGGGGAGCTCACTCAGGGCTCACCTGCTCTTTGGCAGGTGCCACAAGGCACAAAAGGAAAAGAATGATCAGAAACAGCAGTTTTCTTGCTCTTGGCACAGTGGAAGGATGTAATAGTCCATAAAACATGCCCACCTTTGTTACTGAGCTACTGCTCTGGAGCTTCCTTGCTGTGCAAGGCATTTCATCACTCCTGGCAGGAGTGAGGGCTCCCTCTCTCCAGGAGCACTTTGTGCTGCTTCACTGGCTCAGGTGTTGATGTTTGTGAGGTCAGGGATTGTTCCTGAAGGACAACTCCCAGAGAGAATCCTCCCCAGTGTCCTGCTGGGGGTAGCACTGGAAGGGAGCTCCTGCTCTGCTCCCATGCTATGCCTGGCATTTGGCAATTCTTGTTCCAAAATAGGAATGCCAAATAAAGTTGGATTCCAAAAGGCTTCAGCTCCCCTGAGCAAAGCAGTATTTACAAGGACAGAAACAGATTTAGCATCGTATCAGCAGCCCTTTAATGCATGTTTTAAATACTAGGCACTCCTCTGGGGGAAGGAGTAGGGAGAGTTGTAGCTGTGTATAAATAAAATGCCCAAGCTGTAAATAACAGCAGAGCTCAGAGGTGGAAAATCAGGCCTTTTGGAGAGCTTGTGACTGGACCTTAAAAATTCCTCAAAAGTGTGGTTTTATAAAGCAGATTTTTCATTCTCCTTTTAATGTCAACAATTTTAAGATGGAATTCTTAACTGAGATCAGGTTGCCAGGTACAGTTATGTTCTTTAATTATCTGCTGCTCCTTCTTGATGACCTTGGAATTTATTGATGTGGAATTACCAGTCCCTGGTAGTTTTTGCACCACCAGGAAATTTTTTCTCCTCCAGACAGATCCACATGGCATCTCATCCATGACCACAAATCAATTAAATGGTCTTGCCAGGATTGCAAAATTTTACAGATGGAAATCCAGCAGTTGTCCTTTGCTGTAGGCTGAGGAGAAAACTTTGTAAAATGTGATAGAGTAGGAGACAACACCCTTTTGGGAGTCAGGCCAGGCTGCATGAGAAACTGAGAGCTGCAAAATCATCATGAGAATGAGGAGAATTGAGGAAAAGAACCTGGGTGTGGAGCATGTGTGTCTATGGACAAGGGTGGTGGAAGAATTTCAACTGACCAGCTCTAGAAATCACAAAAAAAAGGACTTCAGAAAATATTTTAGATATTTAAAAAATTCTTCACTTCTGTTTGAAACTATTTTGAAACTTGAAAGTGCTTTCTGTTATGTGGTGGAAGGGAGAAGCTCCAAACCACTGAAGATGACACTGGCATGCCTGTTTTGAGCAGAGAGCTCTTGCTGTCTGGAAGGTTCCCATTGTCTGTCTGAGGGACAGCAGGGGCCAGAACCTCAGAGCCTGGGCCACAGGGAGTGTCTTCACCCAGAGATTATGGATTTCCTTTTCCTTGGGAGCTTTCTCATTGCCTATAAATCTAAGGGTAAGTTGGTCATTCGGGGATCACAGCACAGCTTCTAATTCTGCAGGTTTGAATTTAATCGTGAACCTCAGAAGCCTTTTCTGATAAAATTTTCATGAAAATTTAGTAAGAGTCTGTTCAAACAAAGTAATATTTCTTTATATAATCCCTAACCATTTTTATTCATCTACTACTGAAACAGAACTTTTATCCTTTGTTCTATCAAAAAACTTCCTCCTCTGATCCAAAGTATTTATGCAAAGATTTCCCAGAAGCAAGCAAACCACACCAAAACTCACCAAAAGAGAGATGCCAGAATTTCTTGAAACACATCAAATATCTGTGCTAGGGAATTTATGTAAAATAACTTTAACAACTGTAGTCTTTTCAGAAATCAGGCTTCATAAAATTCAGAAGCAAGAGAGTAATGCCCTTTTATATGGACTTGAAAGGAACTCGGTGGAACAAATACAAGAAGTGTTACTGATTCTGTTTTCTTCTTTCAGTAACTGTAAGCCCCAAATTTCCATCACTATGGGCTCCCTCCTTCACTGCAGCAGTTGCCTCTGCTCTGTTTTGCCAGGAATTGCCAATGCAGGTGGCAGGTTTTGGAAGGAGATGCCACCCCAGAGGGAATTGCCAGCATTAGGGACTGACATGGGTTCTGACAAGCAGCTGCTAGAAGAGGAGGGAAGAGAAACTTCTCAAGTGACAAATACTAAAATGGGTGAAAGAAATGCTTTCAGAGTGGGGTTCGATGGGAATGTTCTTGTGTGGAAGAGTCAAGTGACAGAAATATACAGATATATATATATATATACACACACACACACATCTTTGGGTAGTGCTGGGAACAGAGCTGTGCAGGATTCTAACAATTCCAGCAGAAAGTGTGCCTGGGAGCAGTAACCACAGCCGAGCTGCTGTGCTGTTCCCTGAAGGGGAATTTGCTAACTCTGGCAGCAGCAGAGCTGAGGCTTTGCATTGTTTCATTCCCCTGCTCTCAGATCTCCCTGACCCTCGGGACTGATGCAAGGCGTGTGCACTTGGTTTAGTTCTCCTCAAAATCCCCCTCTCCCCGACAGCTTCCCATAAGTTTCTGGTGGCAGCCAGCAGGGATTGTTGTTTTGATGTGCTGATGATGCTTCACAAGAGCTCAGAATAATTCCTGCCTCTTAACTTCTGTGTGCTCCCACAGCAATCAGCACTTTTTAACGGAGTCAGCTAGTAAACCTGTAAAATTCCTTGCAGAACATTTTAAGACTGCTTCATCTGGGCCTTCAGAAGGTTAAAAACTCCAGTTGTGGTTTACAGTATGGGGAACAGCAACTGTCTGAAGCCTAGAAAGCCTAGTGGTGTATGGGAATAATTAAAAGTAACATTTAAAGCATCTTTTTAAAGCAGAGATTGTGTTCTGAGAGCACTCTCTAATACTGACAGGGACAGCTGGCACAATCCAGCTAAAGCCTATCCTTCCTTTATTCCCAAGAATAAGAGATGAATTGTTCTTATTTAGACAAATGTTGCTGAGTTGTCTGTTCATTTTATATAGAAACATTTAGATTAGGTTTTCCTTGGGCCTTTACTAATTTTTCTGAAGTTAGCATGTGCAGCTGCAACTTCTGACAAAACAAGGTCTCAAAAATTGCGTTTACATTGTTGTTTAATGCTTGCAATATTAGGGCTTACATGGACCACAAAACTGACTCATAAGCTTTATTTAAAAAAAAAAAAAAGGAAGGAGTTGAAGGGTGTTTTTTCAGCTGTTTTTTTTTTTTTTACTCTGTGGTTTGGTTTTGGGTTGTTGGTTTTTTAATGGGTTTTTGGTGTTTTGTGTTTGTTGGTTTGGGGTTTTTTGTTTGTTTCTTTTGCTCTTTATGTTGGGATTACTGGTTCTAATCCAGTTTGAATCCTGACATTGGAAATAAAACTGAACTCCTGTAATATTTCTGGTGTTAGAATAATGAAAGCACAATTCACTACCGGGCAGCAGCCTGGGGAGATCTGGCCATAGTGGGGTTTGGTAGTGTGGCCTTTTTATGTGATGTTGGTGACAGCAGGATTACTTTTGGCTACTTGGGCAGGAGCTTCCAGCTGCATTCTCACTGAATTTTCATGGTTACCCCTTGCTGCTCAAACTTGGAAGCCTGCCTTGTTTCTGGAAAACAACCCCAAATTTCTTACAAGAAATAAGAGTCAGATTTGAAGCATTTGTGCTACAAAGAGACAGAAACCCCTGTTTGTAGATCAGTCCTTTGCTATTTCAAAAAGCCTGGCCCCAGATCTGCCTGCAGAGTGCCCCAGAAAATCCCAGCCAGGACTTCTGGCCAGGACACTGTGCAAAAGCCACCCCTGTGCAGTCACAGAGCACCCGAGGGTAGCCCAGTGTTTGTCTGGCTGCAGAGTGCACAGCCACATCCTCCAGCTCATGAGCCAAACCTGGCTGTGCCCAGGGCAGCTCACTGGAGAGCCTTTCTGTAGAGCCATAAAACACAGGAGAAAGCCAAGCCATTTAAAAACCAAATATTTGGCACCTCCAGTCACTGCTGCTCCTCCACAGCCATGCTGGCTTTTAGCTTCCTCTTTTTATTAAACTATTAAATTGGGAGGTTTTATTACTCCCAATTTAGCACTTCTAATAAAAAGTCATGGTTAAAAGCCTCTGTGGGTACTGAAACTTGCAGCTGTGATTTCTCTTGATGAAAATAAAGACACCCCCCACTTTGAAAGCTTGCCTCTGTCAGAGGGTGCCTCCAAATCAGAGGGAGCTGGGTGGGATAGCAGCTGAGAAGGAATTACAGCAGCAGGAAGGGGTGAACAGAAAGGAGAGGAGATGGCAGAAGAAGAGAAATATTAATTAGGTGTTCACAGTGCAGCTGCAGTATGAAAATACCTCAAAGGCTAGAAATAGTCCAAAGCCCCTCACTGCTTTAACACAGGACTTATTTAAACATGACATCAGTGTTCATTCACAGTGCCTGGAACCTCTCTGGAGAGGCTAATTTCACCATTCATGGAAAGTTCTGTCGTGTGCAGTGGTCCTAACAAGTGTGCATCCCAGAAAAACTGTGGCAGCAGGCTGGGGGAGCACATCACTACAAATCCTGCAGAGTGGCTCTTTGAGACTCTTGACACCTTGACCTGGGGATTCAAAGCAACAGTAAAAGAAATTTTAGTACAAAGGAAATTCTTTTCTGTCTAGCTTCTTAAACTGACGTCATTATCTTTTACTGAAAAAAAGAAGGGGGAAAAAAGGGAAGAAATATTTTAGAAGTGCAAGAATATATTTTTGAACCGTATTTCTGCTGGAAATAAATCTTTTCATTAAGAAAAAAACACTGAGATGAAAACCCTGATATATAATGATTTAAAGTTTTCTATCTTAAGGTAAAGTTTTTTATGGTCCTTAATGTGGGAGGAAGATTGAAAATATTCTATTACTGAAGTTGAATTCAAAGTTACCTGACTGGACTGCAGGAGTTAGTTCTGGGATAAGAGGAATTCAAGGCATGGATGGTGTCTCCTGCAGGGCCTTGGAAAATCTCCAGGGGTGCTGCTCTTCTCTGCTACCTCTGCTTTTCCCTGTGCTGAGGAAATGAGGCCACTTCCCCAGAGGGAGGCTGTATGGCTCGTAACTCACTTTGTGTTTTGTTCCAGAGCAGGTCCTGTAAGTGCAGACCTCTGAGCTAAAAAGGATGAGAGCATAAACCTGCCCCCTCTTTCATTATCTGATGACCAGAGCTGCAGCAGCTGCTCAGATGTCTCATCATTTACAAAGCACTGCTGAAGGCTTGAGGGGGAAATAGTCTTTCACTGAGGACAGAACTGCCTTTGATTTCTGCTGGAGCTGTGTTTCAGGCTCACAATCTGATGTTATGCAGAAAAGAGGTCAGCCCATCCAGACCCATCTTCAGAAACATTCCTCAGGTTGCACCTTTCAGCAACGTGACTGGGTTAAATTTAGCTCCACTGATTTTGCTGAAATTTCCTTGAATATAACTGTGCTGGAATTGGATGATAAACTGTGGGAGTTCCTGGGTCTGAATTACCTTTGGTGCTGTCTGTCCCTCCTCAGCTCTCCCATCTCCTCATCACATTCTGGGAGTGAGGCAGTGGTTTTTAACCTACTGAAAGTGTCCCTGAAGCCAAAGCCAGGATGTGTTTGGGTGACAGGATGCCTCTTAGGACAGCAGATTTTAAGGGATGGCAATTCTTAGTTTTTGGCTGTAGTGCTGTCTCAGTTTGAAAAAACACGTGTCTGCTAAGGAACTCAGAAAGTTCCCTTGAAATGGAAAATGTAAACTCCCTCCCTCTGAATTATTATAATTTTGAAATTAAGAGGCTCTCAGGCAAAGATATGGGAGTAGGAATAACAGTTCTTTACTAGGAAAATTAAAAATACAAATGCAATAGTACAAACAAAAACAAAACACTGCCAGAGTCAGAATCTGCCCTGCCCCCCTGTGTGTCAGGGTGTTGGTGGCAGTGCCATTCCATGGTGGCTCAGCCCTTCTGCAGTGACAGGGGTGGCTCTGCTGGAGCAGGGATCCTGGACAAGGGTGGAGTTTTCCTCTGGAGCTCCAGTGCTGCTGGAGATGGGCCTGGGCTTCCTCTGGGAATGCAGGGGAGAAGAAAGCTGAAACTCTGGGAATGCAGTGGGAAAAAAGGCTCTCTCTGTTGTTCCAAATGTCAGATTGTATCCAGGTAGGAATACTTGGCTCCTCCCCCTGGGTGGAGCCTCTCCCAATGGGATGCTGGAATTTTATCAGCCATGCAGAGACACTCAGTGGCCATGAACAGCAGAGATCTCCTGGAGGAGGATTGGTTGTGGAAGAGATAAAGAAAAACTGCCCAATGAACAGAAGATAACTGCCCCACCTCTAACAGATGGCAAATAAAATACACACCCCCAGCCACACCTACCAACCTGAGACAAGTGCACATCTGGGGCAGCTCAGGAACAGCTCCCATGCTCCTGGAGGCCACTGCTCCTCCCACACCTGGCTGTGGGAGAAATGCTGTCCACAGAGCTGTCCCAGGTCATCCTGGGACTAACACATCCCTTCCTGCCCGTGCTGTGTGGGGCATTGCTCAGCCTTGGGCAGTGTCTGTGTCCCTCTCTGTGAGCCCCATCCGTTCTGGGAAGCTCCTGAGTCACTCCTGCTCACTGGAGCTCAGGAAGGAGGCACATCAGCCAGAAGCTGTTTTGCTCCACTGCCACCCCATCAGCTGCCCTGATGTCACCACACCCTCCCCTGGGTTTCAGCAGGCAGAGCACGGTGTGTGACCATGGCTCAGGACTCAGCAGTGTCACCATGGCTCAGGACCCAGCAGTGTCACTGTGGCTCAGCACTCAGCAGTGTCACTGTGTCTCAGGACCCAGCAGTGTCACCATGGCTCAGGACCCAGCAGTGTCACTGTGGCTCAGCACTCAGCAGTGTCACCATGGCTCAGGACTCAGCAGTGTCACCGTGTCTCAGGACCCAGCAGTGTCACTTTGGCTAAGCACCCAGCAGTGTCACCGTGTCTCAGGACCCAGCAGTGTCACCTTGGCTCAGGACCCAGCAGTGTCACTGTGGCTCAGGACTCAGCAGTGTCACTGTGGCTCAGCACTCAGCAGTGTCACCGTGGCTCAGCACTCAGCAGTGTCACTGTGGCTCAGGACTCAGCAGTGTCACCATGGCACAGGACTCAGCAGTGTCACCGTGGCACAGGACTCAGCAGTGTGGCTGCCTGGAGTGACAATATAGGCTCAGCTTCTGGGCAGTGGGGAAAGGACAGTGGCCATGGGGACACCAGTGCAGAAGTGAACAAATATTTGGATATGGCCCAGTGAAAAGTGGAACACAATGGTTCTGATGCAGGGGGAAGAAGAGAGGAATCTGCCTTTGTGCTTGCACTAATCAACCAGACTGACTGTTTGTATTTCTCCAGGGCTGGAATTGGGACAGGGGACACACACAACTGACTCTCATGAATAATTAATACATATATATTTTAAATGTTTCATCAACTCAGTGAATTAAGGAGATCTGCAATGAACAGATGAAGTATTAGACTGTGTGTAGTGAAGACAAGCATTTAAATTAAGAAAACAGCATGATAAGATTGTGCATGCTGAGTCCAAGAACCCTTGATCTAGACATTTAATGGATGGAAAGGAAGACAAGCAGGAATATATAAAAAGATGCTATTAGTGCCCTGGGGTTGTCTGAGGAAAAAGGACTTTTCAGTGTGAGAAATTAATTTGAAAATGTTGACTTTTTGTCCAGATGTTTTATGAGGAACCCTATGGCAAAGCACAGAAAGAATAGGAAACATAAAAATAAAAGTAGGGAAGGAAGATACAATATTTTAGAGGCTCTTTTCCAGGATTTTTTTTCCACACTCTTGTACAGTGGAGCAGTCTGCCTTTTGTAAAGGAGATCAAAGCTGTGGGAGAAACAAAATCTAATGAAAAGCATCTGGGCCTAGCAATGAAAGGAGGAAGTGTCTGCAATGGGATGACAAGTGTCTAGTTGTTCCTCCTGTCAGATCTAACATGAAATTGGAGAAACAAAACACAACCTGCACCAGTCCAGCTCTTCCCATTGGGAGTGGTGGGCTGAGGCAGTGGGAGGAGACACACACACACAGAGATTGTTAAACTCAGGGGAGCAGAAAAGCTGCTGTGCTACAACTGAAAGGAAATGGCAGGAATTTTCAACAGGTCCATTGCTTAAGAACAAACGTGATCAAGTTTTTGATTGAAAGCTAATTGAAATTCAGTCAGAAAATGCTGAAAGGCAAAAGCTTTTTCATTTTTGTCTGTCTTGAAACATAAGGTTTGGATTCACTTTCTCAGTTTCTTTGTGTGGTAGAGATGAAAACTTGATGAGAAAGGTGGAGAGAAGCCTCCAGCCCCTGCAGTGGCCTAGATGCATTCCACATTCCATATTTCCTAGTCCATATTCCATATTTCCCATTCCACATTCCATATTTTCTAGTCTATATTCCGTATTTCCTATTCCATATTTTCCATTTCACATTCCATATTCCATATTTCCTATTCCATATTTCCCATTACACATTCCATATTCCACATTCCATATTTCCTATTCCATATTTCCCATTCCATATTCCATATTTCCTATTCCATATTTCCCATTCCACATTCCATATTTCCCATTCCACATTCCGTATTTCCCATTCCATATTCCATATTTTCTAGTCTATATTCCGTATTTCCTATTCCATATTTCCCATTTCACATTCCATATTCCATATTTCCTATTCCATATTTCCCATTCCCTATTCCGTATTTCTCGTTCCCTATTCTATACTTCCCATTCCATATTCCATATTTCCTATTCCATATTTCCCATTCCATACTCCCATTCCCTATTCCGTATTTCCTGTTCCCCATTCCATATTTCTCATTCCGTATTTTCCATTCCATATTCCATATTTCCCATTCCATATTCCATATTTCCTATTCAGTATTTCCCATTCCATACTCCATATTTCCCATTCCCTATCCCATATTTCCCATTCTCTATTCCATATTCCGTGCTGCTCTGCTGCTGAAGCAGCCCTGTATTTCTGTCCAGATGTGAGGCACTGCAGGGCTGAGCTGCAGGTCCTGAGGTTCACACATTCTCCCCAGGCCCTTCCTTTTACAACACGCAACAGCGGGCATGAGTGAGCTGGGAAATTATTTGCTATGTGGATGGCCCTGTATGTTCCTTAATCTAAATCTCACCTGCTCTTTTGTGCCCTGATCCCTCTCTGTTAAGCTGGTGTGGAATTTCTTATGCTATCTGTACTGCAAATATGATAAAATTATTTAGATCCTTTCAAATACTTTGTTTAAACATGCCTCAAGTTCTCTAATGCATAGCTTAAATAATTGGCACACTTGATGAACATACAAAAATTATGTTTTTAAACATCTCATGTGCCTCAACACTATTTTTTTTTCTTTGCTGTCTTTTACATTGTTTTCTGTGTGAGGGGAGTGGTCAGGTGGAGCAGAATCAGCACAAGCAACGTGGCTGCTCTACATGAGCCCCTTCTGTGCATGAGATGAAATGTCAGAGAGTACATCAAGGGTCCCTGATGGCTCCAAGGCTTGTGCCAGAGCTCACTGGATGGATTCTGAATTTGCAGCCCCATCTCTGGGTGAATTCACTTTGCTTCTGTTGCTCGCTTTTCTTTGTTTGCTCCTTACAAACTTCTTGTAAACGTTGGGAGGCTCAGTGCAGAATATTTCCGGAAAGTCATCTTTTCACCTCGTAACCATCAAATCTTGGAAGTATCTCACGCTCCTTGTTTGTCCAAGTGAATTTCTGAGACAGTGATCTGCCTCTGGGACCTGGGTACAATTTATCTGTGGCCCTTTGGAACGAAGACAGAACACTAACTTGTGACTTTCAGACACTCCCTTAGAGATCCTTACCCAAACATTTACCTTTTTGAGGCAGAAGTAAAGGAGACTTTGGAGATGTTGAAGCATCAATTTTACTTCTGTTGTCCTCCAGGCTGGTGTCTGTTCCCTTCCTCTGGTCTCTAATCTTGCTTTTGACCCCCTGGACACAAGAGCACAGCCAGCCTTTGAGGAGTGCTAGGCTGTTGGAAGTCTCGAGCCCAGCAGACAGGTCCACGCTGCTCCCTTCCTTCTCTCCTGGGACAAGGAGAGCTGGAAACTCCCATCTCCAGCAGGCAGTGCCCTGCTTTGCTGCCTGCCTGCAGGGATTGCTGCACTGCTCTGATGCCATCCTGGCCCAAAACTCGCCCAGCTTTGGCAGCACGCGGCAGCAGGAATTGCTGTGTGCATTCCCAGGCAGCTCTTTAAGGGGAACGTGACCATGTTATACATAGGTTTGTACTGGAAAAATTGGAGAGGTGCAGGGAGCTCTGAAGTACAGTCCATTTGTGGTTTTGCAGACCCTTCTGTCAGAAAACACTTCTCTGGCTGCTGCTGACTTTCCCCAGGTCATCCTCAAGGGAAGGAGGGGAGATGGAGAGCAGGGTGACCCCCACGTACAGCTGCTGTTAGCATTTAGTCGCTCTTTTAAACAGAAAATGTTTTAAATGGAAAAATTTGAGAGACATTTTCTTACACACCCACAGGGTGTGTTCCTTCCTTCCTTCCTTCCTTCCTTCCTTCCTTCCTTCCTTCCTCCCTTTTTTTTGAGGGTGGGATATTACAAACCCACTACGGTTGGATTAAGCAACTGAGCACTTGGCTGTAATGCCTGGTAAATTAAGAAACAAATAGTCCATGTAAGAAAATAGAAAAATCTTTCCTTGTCCCAGAAAAAGCTCCCCTAATCTTGATTTGCAATGCTGTTATCTCTGTCACTGCCTGTAACTCGTTTCTGTTGTGTAACTGCACCCTTTTGCTGACCCTTTAGAAACTCTGAGGGAATGGCTCAGCTCCATCCCTGTTCTGCTGCACTTACTCTTCTTTACTGCCTCTGCTCCAGTGTAATCTCTGGATAACACCTTTTGGCTTCAGATGTATTTTTCCCTTCTCTCTTTTATATTTTTCTCGTTGTTTTGGTTTATGCTCTTTTTTGTTCTCTGGATCATGGAAGAGATAAGCTACTCCTGACAAGCTGTTTTGGAAGCACCTTTGCTGTTCTGGCCTGCCAGGCTGGGTTTCTAACAGGGTGCTGAAGCATGGAGCTGTTCATGATGGTTCCTCTTTCTCACAGGGGCTGGCACAAACTGGGGGACCACGAGCTGGGACATCTGGGTCTAACAGAACAGATCAAAAACCCCAAAAATGGGATGGGATAATACACCATGCCCAAGACAGTCCTGCAGGTTAAAAGCAGCCTTTGGAGGTGGCTGGAAAGGCACAGTTTGCTCAGCTAGCAGTGGAAACCTATTTTCGTCTAACATTCTTTTCTGTTGGTTTTGGGGTTTTTCTTTTGGAGGTGTTTGTCTGGGTTTTTTACTGAGTTTTTGTTGCAGTGTTTGTGTTTTGTTTTGTTTAGATTTCTGTTGTTGTTGTTCTGTGCGGTTGTGGTTTTGTTTTTGTTTTAAGTAGCAATATGTCCTGTTTTTGTAAGGAGCTTTGCTACTAAATTGTCCCACCAGCCTCCTACTTTTCTAAATCTTCTCCAGTACATTTGGGGTTTTCTCCTTTGCTTCCACTCCCTCCTTTCGTCTTTCTTCTCCAATTCCAATTTGATAAAGTAGATGACACCTCATCAGAATGAGAAAAAGAAAAAAGGAAAAATTGAAAAAAAAATTGGAAAAAAAAAGAGAAAAATTGAAATGTTATTGAATATTAATAACTCTGGTCTGGACTCTTTCTCTCTCAGGGGGTTTGAAATAGTTTGATGTAATTTATTAATACAAACCAGATAACTGCAGGACTGTTGAAGTTTGGATCTAAATCAGGAGCTGAAGTTACTGATCACACAACCAGGTCCCTTGGTCTCCAGGTGTGAGGGGAGTGGCTGAGGCTTGGAAGGAGAGGCAAAATGCTCAGCAGTCACATTAGACCAGGTAAGTGGTGTGAAGCTGTGAAACATTTATGTTGAAGAAGGTATTTAATTAATAATTACAGATGCCACATGAAATCCATTGCATTTCTTACCACATATTGTATAGAATTGGAAAAACAAACCAGATGCTATAAACAAACCCAACATTGTTTTTGTGAACACAAAGCACTCTCCACTCTTGGTTCACTTTCCTCTCTAATCCTGACCAAGGTTTCCTGTGAGATCCCTGTTTTCCCAGGAGATACCAGGTTCTTGTAGATGATGACAGTAACTATTGTAAAACCATCAGTTCTAACATCACTCTGCTAGAGCTGCTTCTTTGCAAGCAGTGGAATTTATGTGATTGATTTTGACCTTTTCTCCCCTCTGGAAACCTGTGCTCTTGACGTGCTGAGGTCTTTGCTCTGTTGTAGCATTGTTTAATACAGGTTTAGCTGTCATTAAATGAGTATGAAATAGGACTTCCATGAAAGGGAGACATGTTCACTGCTCAGAATGTCACTGGCTTGCATGTGCTTGTTTACATTCTCACATGTGAGAGAATATGAGGTCTTTGAGATCAATAACGGCATGAAGAAAAAGAAAAAATAGAAATATATTTACAGAAGAAAAATATTAGTGTTTCTCAAGAAAAGCCGTGAGGATTTTCCATCAAGTTATCAGACAACAGTCTTATAGAAACAAAATATCTTTCAAAAAGTTACGGTGAATCAATAGGGATTTTTTAACACCCTTGTGTCCATGTGAATTTTATCTCAAAACTGCTGCTATTGTTTGAGGCTGGAACCCACGAGGATACATTTCCTGGGTTTATATTTTTCCTGAATCCTCCCTTACAGCAAACCAGCTCCTTGGCTGTAAAGGGGCCCTGTCTGATGAGCTGAGGCATTCCTGTTTCCTCCCATGCTCTCCTCACCTGCCCAGGGTGGGATCTGAAACGAGGGGCTGGAGCCTCCTCAGGGTGAGTGTCCCTCCCCAGAAGTCACTTGAGGTGGCACGCAGGGCACAGGGCTTTTGGAGGAGGCTGTGGAGAGGTTTTGTGCTTGGAATTCTGCATCCAGAGGCAGGCAGAGCTCCTGCTGGGTTGAGGCTCGCTCCAGCACCTTTCAGTGGCATCTATCCATGCTTAGAATGTTTAACAGCTTAAAAATCATTGTTACAAATGAAAGAAAGTTGCTCTTGAAGCAGTACCTAGGCTTTGACCCCTTCTTTGACTGCAGTTATTTTAGCTTTCATTCAATTCTACTGGAACTGCCACTTCAATCTTTGGCTTTTGATTTAATAGAACCCTGTCAAAGCCAGCATAAAATTTAAAATAACCATAGAAACAGACAGAGCGTATTGTCTTTATCTTTGAGACTAGTGTTTTGTTTCTCCTAGATCTTTGTAAAAATTCAGTAGAGGGACTTGAAACACTGCATTTAAATACAAGAAAATCTAATATACATGAGGAAAAAGCCAAGCCCAAATTTCTGTGTGCTGAAGTTATGTTTTAGGCATTACAGTTTAGCTAAGACCCATTGAAGGAGAAACTTCAGCAGCTGGGGCTGCTGTTAGGGCCTGCTGTAAATATTCTGCTGGTTTAAGCTGCCAACTGATGGACTTGGCACCACCCACATGAAAGGTTTAGATAAAGAAATAAGTATTTCTCTTCTCTCCCTTCAGAGGTAATCCTGGCAATAAATAGCAAGAAGAACAAACAATCAGATTAGTGGTGAGGACTCATTCATAAGTGCTGTTTCTCACTCATTTAGTTCATCAAGCTGCACCTGCCAGGTGCTTGGAAACCAAGCAAGTTTCACCTTTTAACAGCAAATCTACTAAACTGCAGTGGGTCTGTCTTTATGGCACAGCTTTATTTACATTTACTGAAGGAAAGGGGTTGTTCTTGGCACTTGGAGCAGATGGTCTGGGCTCTGCAGTTCTACTGAGAACTGTATTTGTAAGTAATGCAATATTTATAATATCATTCATGTATTTCTAATTTTTTCAAATGAACTGCTTTATAGAGAAGCTTCTGAAAGTGAGGAGTGACCTTTCTGAATCTCATCTATGGAATGTTTTACAACTTGAGACTAAAGAGGATGTTTTTACATCTATTTATAAACTGTATTTTTACCATATTTCATGGTTTAGACTCCTGACCTCTCCTTCCAAATGTTTCACAGATCATGTACTTGTTACATTGTGCCTGTGCTATAGAAGTAATAGCATTAATGGTTTCTCTTTAGAGGTTAGCTCACTTAAAAGTGAGCTGTGGTTGATGAAGCAGGATGGAAAATTTTGTCTTAATCACTGTTTCCAATTCACTGGCATTAATTCTGAAGCATTTTTATCTGCCTTAGCAGTTCAGCATTATGTTTAATGTGTTCTCCAAATCCACCATGTCCAGTGGCCAAAGGATGGGAGCTTGTCTCCTGGGTGAGCACTCAGGTGTGAGCCCCCACATTCAGCTGCAGGACACTGGTTCCAGAGGTGTCCCCTGCCCTTCTCACCACCCTACATGTGCCTTCTGTTCAGCTCTGCTGTGTCAGTGTGGATCCAGGCACTGTCACCTCTGTCCAGGTCTGCCTCTCAACCTGTCTTAAACAACCCCTTGTTCATATTGGCACCTTAAGGAGCTGCTCCAAGAAGCAAAAGTCCTTCAGTCCCAACCGTGAGGAATACAGTTTGATTTTTCTTTTTAGATTTTATTTTTTCTCGTGTCATCCTCCAGGCTGCTGGCTCTCAGCCTAGGAGTTCTGTGATTTTTATGGGAAGCCTAGGTGCCCAACTGCTCTAAGTAAGTGTTATCTCCTGGCTTGAAAAAAGCTCAGCAGCATTCTGGCTTTAAGTATGGCTTTATTTGAGAGCCAGGAAGCCAAAGTGAAGAGGTGATATTTATGTGTGAAACGGAGCTGCCTCAGTTCTCTAAGAGCAGGTTTTAGTGGTGAGTGCCTACCCAAAGAAATCCATGGCTGAGAAGAGGCAGATCCCAGCACGTTTCAATTACCCCAGCCTTGTTCACTTGAGTGGAGCTGCCAGTTTACTGCAGGATTTGCTGCAGGAACCTGGCACAGAAATGGGGAATATCAGCAAGGACATCAATCACTTGTTGCACAGCAGTTTGCTTGGCACGTGGCTGCTTGCTACAAATTGCCCTCAGGAGCTTTACATCTTCTTGGAGCACTGAACTATTTAGTGTGTTAGACTTCCTGCAATTTGGGGGCCTGATAGAATTCCCTTTGTGGGCAAAGGTCTAGCTGGCAATGCTTTGAGATACATATACACGTACATAAAATCAGGTGTCAAGGACCAAACAAGGTGAGATTGGGTTCTAGTGTGAAAACGTCATGTTTTCAGCATTCTTTGCAGCCACAGAAAAGCCAAGAAGCCATGTGGAGCTGGAAGCTTCTTCAGGAATGACTCAGAGAGGGAGAGAGATGAGTTTCTCCTGTCTCAAGATTTCTGCTCTATCAGCAATGCCCATCAGATGCCATATCAAAAAGGGTTTTCACATCAAACATGACACAAAACTTTCAATTTCACATCCTCTTTAGCTGTACAAGTCTCCTTACCCGTAACCTGTTTGTGCTTTTGACTTCAAAAAGTTGCCAGATAGGAAATTTCAGACTGAGCCTCTCATTAGCTGTGGGTGCCATGAACTCAGAAACAGATAATGAGCGAAACAAACACCAGTTGTCAGTCTTCTTTTCTCTGAGAAAGTTCAGGTCTGGCTGTCAGTTTGCAGTTTGGTTAATTATTCTTGCTCTTTAGACAGCTTGTCTAAAGACATTTATTAATACTATTGTGCTTCAGAGTATCACATCTTCTTCCCTGGCAGCATCTCCTCCATTTTGCATTGTTTACATGAGGACACACATTTCCAGTTTCCCTTTCCCATCAGACATCAGTAGGAGTTTCCATTCAACTCCACCAGAACATACCCCTGGGAAGGTCTGATCTCAATCCCTTTTCTTTACAGAGTTTGTCATGGTCACACAGTGAGAGTCAGAGTTCAGGGATGAAAAAAGGGCAATATACAGTTTTTGTGTTTAAACACTGTGGAAACTCCAACACTCCAGTCATATGATGTTCACAAAGCTGTTTGAAATGGTTTTCAGTATTTTAAAATATTTGAAAACACAGTTTGATTAGCTTTTTCTATTAGGAAAATTAACAAAATCAGAAGAAAACCAAATGTTGTTTGGTTTTGGTTTTTTTAAAATAAAGAAACCAAGTTCCTCTATTTACAGTCTTTGACAAAAGTGATATAAACTAGCAAACTGGGGGTTTTTTGAGCTTTAACAGCAACTTTGAGGGAAGTAAAGTTTCCAGAGCAGGAATCTGACATAATCATAAAAATTAATGCCAAAGAGTTGTGACATGCAGAGACTCTTACAACAAACTGAAAAACTCATTGTCAGACATGATGTAGCCAAGTAACTCCACTGAATGCAGGCCTCTTCTTTTTCCTTTTGATATCTTGCAATCTTTGGATAAGGAAGTTTTGGAGGACACTTTTCTGCTTCATCCCACCCCAAAGCAGTGACATTAGTCCCCATTGTGTTCTCACACCTTCCAAGCCCAGCCCTCACTTTGCCCCCGCTGCTTCCCGACCTTCCTGGGTGTTCCTGTGCTTCCCCTCCTCCAGAGAACGCCCCCAGGTCCCAAACTGCTGCTTTCCTTCCCTTCTGAGTTCACAGTGGCCCCGTTCTGGGCCATGAAACGCAGTTGCAGGAGATGTCATTGAGAACAGGAATGCATCAGCTCCAAAGAAAGGACAAAAGGGAATTTAGGGAGACAGCTGAAAATAGCCATGGACATATGGATTTCATTGGGTGTGTGTGATATGCTGATGCCATCTCTTTTTTGGTAGCAATTATATGCTGTTTTCAAGTCCTCTAATTCTTGTTTTGCATTTAGCATCTCAAAGCCATTTTGGAGAAACAAACTGAGTATCATTACTGCACAAATTGGTAAACTGGGTGTAAACATTTTATAAGCAACATGTTCAATCTTATTTTTTTATGGTGGGATTTGTTGGGGTTTGGGTTTTTTGCTTTATTTTTTTTAGCGAACACATTATTTCACAGCTGCTAGCTTACTGGGTCACAAGTTAATAGCATCTCTGCCTGGCACTGAATTGGAGTTATTACTGACTCTCATCATGAGTTAGGCCACTGTGGATTTTTTCATTTCTAGCAGTTGTTGTTATAAATGCTGTATCGTCATTGTGAGTATTTCTCTGATCTTACAACATAAAGTTTATTTGATGTATCCTGAACCTGTCTGTTTTCTGATGGAATATCACCTAGAAGTAACTAGAAATAGCAATGAGCATCATATTTAAGGAATGGAGTGTTTAGGATGATAGCTGTATTCTTCAACTGACTCAGTGCTTGAATTTCCTGGATTCATAGGAAAAAATGAAAAATGTTTCCTCTATGTTTGTAATGATGTTTTTAAAGAAGCTTCAGGGATATAACCTGAGTAATCTATTGCTGCCTTGAGCTAAAGCAACAAGAAGAGGAACTTCAAGAAGCTTGCTGGGAACTTCAGGAAGCTCAGCTGTGACTTTCTTGGGTGCTGTCATGAGAGGGGAGATAACATAATCTATGTATCTGCAAGTCCAGGGGAAAAGTATCTTGTGTAAAGCTCCCATTTCCAGCAAAGATTCAAGGTGTAGGATAGATGCTCATGGAACATGGTAGAAAAGTGTTGCAAGGTTTCTTAGCAGCCTTGTAAAGCCAGGACAGCTGTTCACAGACCCAGTCCTGCTTTCTGCAGAAGCCATTAGCACAGGCTTTAGCTCCCTGCCAGAAGCACATTTGTGTTACAGGCTGCTGTTTCTGCATCTCTCAGAGCTGTCTGTGGTGTGTTCTATAAATCATACTTTGGCAGGAAACACTGGAGAGTGCTTTCTTCAGAGGTAATAACCCTTGGCATTGATAGGGCATGTCAGGGAATCACACAGAACTTTGCTGAGCTTCATAGCAACCCTCTGGAGCAAGCAAGCATCATCACTCCCATTTTTTCAATATGAATTTTGACCTTTTACTGTACCTCATGGGATGTTCCACTTAGCCTTCATATTCTGATCTTGTGGCTGAGTGGAATCCTGTGTTTCACATGGTAAAACCCTCACGTGATGCTTTGGTTCATGCTGCTCCCCAGTGAGTCACAGGCAGTGTGAGATGGCCTTGGCTGCCTGGAGTTGCCTCTGAGGGATCTTTCCTGAACGAGGCTTCTGGCAGAATGCCTTCTCTTCTCTGCTGCTCCTTGGGCAGCTGTCAGACATCTCTGTTTAGTTCCATTTCATTGTCCCTGTCCATGTGGAGGTGAGTCCTGAGGCCCAGAGTGCCCACTGGAGGTTGGTGAAGCAGCTGAAGCAGGGTCCTCACAGCTGGATGAACCTGAATGTGTTTGTACCAAGGCTCAGGAAACACACAGGGTTTGTGCATCCCTCTGTGCTTCTGGGGAGAAATGCTGGATGTGAGGTTTTGAGCTCACAGAAACCCGGAACACTCAGCTTCACGTTTGTATCTCCAGGTATCAGAGAAGTGGGAAACAGGAGCTCTGAGGGACAAATGTCCCTGTACTCCTGGTTCAGCAATGCCACCAGTTTTGTGTCAGTTCAGGAAGCTAGACAAATGGAAGTGGGGAAGGATTTGGACAACTAATCCTGACCTGAGATCACAATCACAGGTTTCTTTACAGGGAAATAAGTGGGGGGAAAAACCCACAAGAACCCACTACAAAACTCAACATCTGGTCTTTTTTCCTGAACCTTACCTGGAGATGATGTGGATATGTGAACATTATCTTTTCCCATAAAGGGCAATTCATGATGCCATGAACAGAGAGAATCAGCTGTGCTCCATCACTGTCCCAGGGACTCAACAACTCTTGAGTCATATCAGGCAGGGATTACAACTGTGGATGTAAAGCCCTGGCCTTCAAGAAGAGGTGGGAGTACACTTGAGGATTCACTGCTGGAGAATATCAAAGAATAAATGACCAAAACTATGCAAGAGACAAGCCAAGTAAGAAACTGCCCCTGTTTCACTCAAGTGCCTTGTAAAAACATGCATTAGTTGAACTGCTGGCTAGAAAGATTGAAGTGTCCGGATTAAATTGTGCCAGAGCCCGGGCTCACATGAAATGGCACAATTCTGTTAACTTTACTGGAGCCTCAGAGATTCGCAGCAGGTTAGGATTTGACTTCTTGCCAAGTTATTACTTTGGAAAACTTCCATTGACATCTGTCAGGTTAAGGACAACTGTATTCTCTATCTACAGACATTGCAGACTCACAATTGAAGAACATAATCTTGGCTTTAAACAGTGACACAAGCATTGCATGGAATTGTTTCAGAATTTCTTTCATTGAGCTGGAATGTTCCATATTTTAGTATTTCTGAAGGACAATATGAAAAACTGTAGGCATCGCAGAGAAGCAATTACCTTTGAACTCAATCTTCTTTTTGCTCAGCTTCGCCTCCTTTTTTCCTGCTCACTGTATTCCACAACATTATGCCCCAACTAATTTAACATCAAGTGTTTGTGGAAGACAAATATAGTGTGCATATAGTCATTAAGGCTGAAACGTGCTTTTAGTACTGAAGAAAAAAGATGTTGCCATAATTTGATAGTTATTCAAAAGAAATGGAAACGTTTCTAACACAGAGAATGGTCTGGGCTGTTGAAAAAAGATCTAAGGGTAATTTTTGTTTCACTACTAAAAAGAGTTCATGATAATGAGGCTGACATTTGCCAGTTGTTCTTCTCTATTTTTTACTCAGGAGGAATCCTAACTAGCCTTATGGCTGTAGTTATGGATAAGGTCATTTCTGCTTCATTCTTTTTTTGCTCCTTTGCTTCATGGTGGATTTGAAATGGAGTTTGGTTTGTTTTAACAGTTGCTACTCATTGCTTTCAAAAGTGGCTGACTTCTTAAAACATAAGGGCTTGCATTCCATTTCAAATGGGGGGTGTGTGTTTTTGTGAGCATGGGGCAGGAGGGTGAGCAACTAAACCTCAGTGTATGGGGCAAATTATGTTTATGCACAGGGTGAATCCCACTCTGTGTGTCAATAATGGAGTACAACTGGCTGCATTTCCTGACAGGGAAGGGCAGTCTGAAGCTGGCAGTGTGTTCTGTAGTCTCATCCTGGTGTTGCAGGGCAGGGCCTGTGCTCTTCAGCACTCTGCACAGGCAGCACCACTTTTGGAGTCAGGCCCTTGCTCTGTGTGCCTGTAACATGATGCAAGTGGAACATGGGTACTGGAGTTTGCAGGGAGAGCACAGCATTTTCCTGCTTTTGGCCCAAAACATTTCTGATTCCACTTTTTGGAGTGGAGCTGAGGGTACTGGCGGTTCCTCCTATCCTTCCAATGGCTGGTAAATTCAAACAGATGTGTACATTTTTTTTATTTGCCAGCTGATGTTTCAGAATGGACATAAAAGACTGAAGTCCTTACTGTGGTACTTCTCAGTTAGAAACATTCCCCTTGTTCTACCACTTTCCAAATAGGCACTATCACTAAACAACAGAGATTTGCTAATTGCTTGCATGTGAATAAATTATAATCAGGTATATTTAATTATGAATGGGGATGTGTATATAAGAGAGCAGAAGGCATCTAAAGGAAATAAGATATACACAAGGGATGGAAAATAAAATAAACATTCCTTAGTGCTAAAAGCCATAAACTGTCGGGCATTTCAGTGATTTGTCACCTCTGCATTAACCACTGACTCAAGCTATTAATGATAAAAGGAGGTAATTACAGTGCCATCCTCTAACAAAGAAGCTGTTATAGCTGGGTAAATAACAGGCCCTATAAAATTGTCTTACATTTGTGTTTGCACAGCTCACAGCATTCAGTAAGCTCCTGTTAGCTCTGGAGATGTTTGGGAAAGGGAACTTTTCCTTTTGTGTGTTTCCTGTTGTAATATCAGGGGAAGAAACAAAAGGTAAGAAAGCCCCCAGGTTGTATGACAGGTTTTAAAGTGTCTGCTGCAGAGGGATAAAGCCAAAATGGCCTTCTCAAAGCCAAAGGCAAGTCTGTGGGATTGCCACAGAGCTTGCAATAGCTGAGCTGCATTTTCTTCCAGTGAAGTGAAGTATGGCAGTGCATTTTTATAGTCACACTGATGTTCTCTACACTTCATCCCTTATTCTTTTCCTGGCAGCAACAAAGTCCTGATGGCTGCGTGGCAGAGAAGTGGGGAGTGTGCAGTGAGAGCATTCTGCTGGAGCTGTTCTGGTGGCCACAGCCACATGAAACAAGGTTGTTGGTGACAGCAAACACCAGCCTAGTGCAGGCAAACGGAGCAATCCCTGCCACAGAAGCTGTCCAATTAGAGATACCTGAATCCTCCTGCCAGGAGAAGTGGTGAGTGCAGCTGTGCTGTCTCTCACATCTGGGGCTCTGCTGGAGCACACAGGGAGTGTTGTACAGCTGGAAGAAAGCAAGCAGCACAGCAGCACAGGCTGAGGCAGAGCCCCAGGGAGTGTTTCACTCCTGGCTCAGGAGCTCCAGCCCCTGCTGGTTGTGCTGGCTGTGGGAATAACTCGTTCTTGGTAGCAGTGAGCAGTGGGAGGTGACAGTCCCCACCCTGCAGCCTCCCAGACAACAGGGGACCAGGTACACCTCTCACAGGAAAGACATTTCCCGTAATAAATACAGACAGGAAAAAGATGATGAGAATAGACTGGTTTTCTGATTCTAATTAGTGCTTCACACTTAGAATATTGTGAGCATAAAGCGTCCTGCAGAATAAAAAATTATCAGGACAACAGCAGTCATCAGTTCAAGTAATGAAAAAGCTCTTAGGTATTAAAAAAAAGGATCTAGAAATAGACTTATTTAATGGGGTTTTTTTCCTAGAGAAAGTTTAGCATTTCCTGCTGTACTAATGTTTATGTGAAATAAATATAAAGTATTAGTTGAACAGCATTAGTTGCCACTAAAAACCTCTTTCTCCTTCAGCTGAATCTGCTTACCACGAGGAAAGTAAGTGCATGATACACTTGCTTAGATTCCAACTCAATTTAGGGAAAGGGTAGAAATGAAATTGCTCTTGCCTTTGATCAGTTTTGAAAATATTGATCAAACTGCTTATCTATCAAAAATGAAAGGCTTGTGAGTGTTCTTTGAAGATAGAGCATTGGTAAGGATCTGAGGGGATGATTCTAATAAGTTGTTGTCAAGGGATTTTTTTTCCATATGGAGACCAGTGTTTGCTAGAGAAGGTGAAAGCTTTACTTAAAAAAAAAATGTATTTTTTAAATTATGCTTTTCTTGTGTATACACACCTGTCTATGTACTGGTCTCTGTGTTAGCTGGCAGAGCCCATTCAAGGTATAAATTTTGTCCAAAGGGTGACAGGGGCAGTTCTGGGAGCTCAGTGCCTGCCCTGGCACCCTTTGCTGCCCAGCTGCAGTACCTGCCTGTGTGGCCACTTCCTTCTGGCAAACACTGCACATGGCTCACCTAAATAATTGCCTCCAAATGTTTTTATTTGAACTGTTCCTTCCAACTTCTCTCCCCATGGTTGAGCTTCCAGTCTCTGGCCTCCTTTGCTCCTTATGCTGTTCCTTCTTGTCCCAGTTTTCCTGCCTTCCTCTCTCCCTCCTGCTGATCCCACTGTGTATCTGTGTTTTGGCTGTGCTGATTGCATTTCCTTTTTTTTTTGTTCTTGTAGGCCTTTATTGCAATAAGCACAACACTGATTGTTTCTTTGTTGACATATGTGAGATGAGATATGACAATACATTATTTCACTGAAAATCTTCCTCAAAGGATTATCCCTCCAGGGTGAAATGATTGTTTCCTCTGTTTCAGATTAACCATGCTAGCAAGGAAATATTTCATGCTTCATTACTACTATTAATCTTTCAAGGTGCCCCTCTGAATGAAAATCCATTGTTTTCTTTAACAGAGAGGGACAGCAGTACAAGTTACCCTGTGTAATTACACTTCTAACAGATGTATCTGTCAGGTTGCTCAGTGTTTGGTAACATAACATCACTGAACATTACATTGCAATGCAAAAGACACTCTCAACTAGGTATGCAGATCTGCAGTTTTTCTCTTAACTCTAATAAAATGTGATGGTACTTCATCTGCTGAGTGCACGGGGAAGTGCATTTACCCTGCAAGACCGAGGGACACTCACCTGTGATGCAGTGGCAAAAATAGCCAAGGTAATGGAATGAGACTGCAGAGCAGGAGAGGGAGGTGAAGTTCAGACCCCTTTGGAATTGGGAGCAAAGATCCCTTTTTCTGTGGAGATAGGATCAGGATCAGCCAATGTTCCCTCTGGCTGTGCTCTCTGCTTGCTGCTGTGAGTGATAGTGACCTGCAGTCAGAGAGGCTGCACTTTCACCCGAGGCAGTCAGAGACCTGATGTTCTTCCTGCACTCAGTGCCTCTGCAAGGCAGCACTGCACCTTCTGCAGCAAAAGGAACAATAATTTTCAGATGCTGCTCGCTCATTCCTTTAGGTACTCAGGTAGTTCTGTGAAAGCTTTGCATGAATTAATGTGTAAGATGTGCCAAAGCCATTGTGTTGCTAGGTATGATTTATAATTTCATCCTTTTCTTCTCCAGCCAGGAATACTCAGGTGTAGGAGAGCACTGCAAGGCAGAGGAGCTCTGGAGGCAATAAGCCAGTGTGTTTGATTAGCTGTGTGTGCTGTCCTGTGAGGATTGCAGAGTCTTGTCAGTCCTGCTGCATCTTCCAGGCTTTTGTGTTATTTATTGCCCATAAAGCAAATCAAAGCACTCCTTTGCCACTGACACAGAAGGGAGGGCTTTGAACTAAGTGCTTTGCCTCTTACAGCTTTCCTTGTGATACGTTTTGAGATTTCTAAATGCTTATGCAGGAATTGTCACTTGCACTGAGGTTTTACAGTGCTTAGCAACTTTCAAGCTGATCTGAGGATTGCTAAATAAAAATTATATCATTCCTTTCTCTTCTGTTCTCTTTCTGTTCCTTTTGCTCCCACATGTACCCATCATGCTCCTACAGTTTCCAAGTCAAATATTAATGTGCTCACACATACTGGAATTAAGTTTGTCTGTACTTAATTTAGTTTCATTATGTATTACAGCTTAGCTAGCAGGCACTGAGGTCTCTCTGCTCCACAGCTGCCTCAGCCTCTGCTCCCAGCCAGCTCAGGAGTCTTCTCCTTTTTCTTCCTAGGAGTGGAGACAGCAGATTGGGGAGCACAGAATGGATCCCTGCTCTCATGTTCTAGGCACTGACCCTGGCAGTACCTGGAAAAAGGCAAAATCTTTGAAATGCTGTGATAAACATTCTCAAAATACACAGAGCTTAAGCTCCAGACTCTTTTCAGGAGCTCCAAAACAGAGATGTAATTAAGACCTTTAAAAATACAGCTATGAGAACATATTTGAAAATGTCTACAACGATAGGAATCCCTACTTTTATTTAGAAAGAAAGATTTGTATTTCTATCAAATGCTTTTTCTGAAGCTGAGTATTTGCAACCTATTGGGTTTTAGTCCTTGGAATCAGAGGTTTACATATCCACAGATTTATCACACTGCTTGAAATGAATATGATTATAATAAACCATGAAAAAATTAAACTTGAAGATTATTTTGACAAATTGATTAGACTCCTGCCTCCTCTACTCTGCACACTCAGGGCAATGAATTCTGGTGCTCATGGAGAGAGAAATTTTAAATTAGTATGAATACCTGGGTTCATAAGGAACTGTGCATCAATTTTAACTCTCAGCTGGAAAGCAGAATGCAAGTTAGCCATTTTTGCCTCTAATATCAAAAATATTTAATCTCTTTCAAGTATATTTCTTTTCCTGTATTTAGAAAGCAGGTTACATTTTCCAAATCTTTTGAGACAGGTTAGCATTAGTTACTGTAAAAAGGGAAAAATCCCACTGAGTATTTTTATTTTTCAGTATATCCAACTCTTCTCTCCAATAGTGGTCTCGTAGCACAAAGCAAAATCTGGAAACCTTAAGAAGCTTGAATGTAAATAATGATTTCTATTAATGACGACAGGATTGTCTTTATTGGAGTTTTAATGGGGATCAATGAGGTTAGACTGTGGAATACAAATTAAGAAGGGAAGTTCAGGAGATTTACTCCTTCTCTCTAAGAAGTGAAGTAAGACATTGTTAGGGAAGATGAGGAACCCTGCACTGTCAGTCAACAGCCCGGCACTGAGAAAAGGGAAGATCATATGTGCTTAAGTCTCAAGATGTGGTCCCTTTTCCTTTGGTAAACAGAATCCCCATTGATTTCAGGGAGTTTTACCCCCATCATCAAAGTGCCTATCTAAATCAGTCTCATTTTAGGATTGAGGAGTTTCCACTGGGAAAGTACAGAGGATATTTTTCTCTTGCAGTATTAGATGAGGGGCCACGCATTTCGTGGGGCCGGCGGTCGGAGACAGGGACAGCACACGCACCTCAAACCTCCCTGCCACAGCAGTTTTGTTGTTGAGAGCCTTCTGTGGCTGTCTCACGGTGCTCCGCAGGGCGACGACGGCTCTGCCTTTCTCTGCTGGTACCCCTCGAGTCCCTCATTGCGGGTGCCCCCGCGGGGGTTCCCCAGGCAGGTGCCCTCAGGACGCCTGCAGCACCCGAAGCGTCTCCACGTGGGGCTAAGTGGCAGCTCCTTCGGCCCACCAGACGCCCAAGCCTGGATGGTGTAATGGGTGCCGCACCAGATGAAGCGTGAGGACTCCTTGTAGGGTAAAATCCAGTGGGATTTATTGTAGGTAAGTCCGAGGGTCCAGGCAGGGAGGAGGAGGGAGCAGGAACAAGCAGGGACACATCCACACGGAAGGAGAACCCCAGGCAAAGAGCCTCGAATGGAGGCGGGACCAGGGGTTATAACTGAGGAAAAGGTGGGAGGGGTGAGGGTACAGGGTAACCAACGGGAAAGGGAGGCAGGGGAGGAACTGAGGTGACATGGCTGAGGAAGAGCCAATGGGAGTGGACTAGGGGAGTGGTGTAGCATGAGAACCAATGGGGAAACAAGGAACAAAGAACTTTCCAGAACAGGGGGTGGTTAACAATTGACAGACAGTTGGACATCTGCATGAGGGAGCAGTGAAACATGGGAAATGGGGCCAGGCTCTCACTCTGAGTTAAACTACAATGTCCTCCCAAGGCATCCTGGCCCTGTCCCTATCATTGCTGTCTCCCACACCTTGTTGCTATAGAATCTAATGAAAATGCCCACTCTGGCAGGGGTGGTGCTTTGGGGCAAAGGCGCTGCCTCTTCCAGGTATTAGGTCTCTAGGAGCTCCCAGTTATGCATCTCCCAGGCCCACCCATGGAGGTGGGGTTGGGGCAGGACCACACCCTCCAGAGGTTGGACTGGGTGGGGCCACGCCCACCAGAGGCACAGCCATGCTCCAAGGAGTTGTTGGCGCAGCTTTGGAGCTGGACTGCTCGGTCTCAGGAGGAGGCGGGCCTGGGGAGTGTGTGGTAGTGGGGGTGCCAACGTGGTGGCGCAGGGCAGCGCCGGAGCGGCTGCCGCATGGTCTGGCCCTGCAGTGCGCCCACCCAAAACCACACCATGGTCCAACCCAGCATGGCAGCCCAGTGCAGGCGGTGCAGGGGCGGCCCCGGGGACCGTGTGGCACTGCGGGATGCTCCCAGGGTGCTCGGCCCCCGAGGTGGCACAGCATGACCCGGGATGATGACCCGGGATGATAGCCTGAGGTGACCAGTGAGCGACTCAGCCCAGCACAGCAGCCTGGAGCGGCGCTGTGGCCGTGTTGGGCCTGCTCCGCTGCACGCTGGGTCATGTGGGGCTGACTTTCAGTGGGACTTAGAAAAACTCAGCGCAGCCCTGGATTTCCCAAGGGAAAGCAGTTTTCCTTCCTAAGGACGGCTCTGTGAACAATTTCATGTCTGATAGAGGTTTTGTAAGCATCTCGCGTTCTCAAAATAACAGGTGCTGTTTTCAATTTAGTTTACTCTGTCCTTGTGTGTGTTCTCAAAACATGTTCTCTCTATCTCACCCAATGGTGGTAGAGAGGCGTTGTGTCATTTAGCCAATCAAATAACTGTTAGCGAAAGACCCTGTGAAAGCAGTCACATTATTACAAAAAAGAGAGCCTTCTGCTTCAACGAAACCTTGGAGTCTTTCTCTTCCTCCTGTGGGACAGGGTGACATGGTGACACGGCTGAGTTGCGCAGTCCAGCGTGCCGCCCGTCCGAGCACCAGCAGCCGCCGTGGCACGGGCAGTGCGTGGGCTCCCTCTGTTTGCTGGACCTCTGCAATTTTCTGGGGCTGTGCTGCCGGCCGGGGCGCTGCCTGCGCACACCGAGGTGTTGGCTCCACGCGGGCTCTCACCGCCCTTCGGGACTCGGCTGTCCCGCCCGGCCCTGCCACGCCTCCGGGCTGTTGCGTTGTCTCACAAGTGGTGCCCGTTCAGCGCCGCATGGCGCGGCGTGACTGCTTTTCCTGGCACCCAGTCCTCGCCATACATCTCGGTTTTTATCTGCATTATTAAATTCAATATCAGTTTCCAAGGTCTTAAGATTTTAACTGCACTTTTGTTGCCTTCGTAAGCCGCATCCATTATGTATTTACCAGTCTGTGTCTATGTATGTATATTTAATGCATTCTCTTTGGTAGATTCCAATCCCTGATTTTTAGTCCATATTATCAAATCTAATGAAGTCTCTTGTTCATTATTTATGACCCATTCCCTTAGAAAATAGGTCCATACCTGCATCACAAGAGTGTTTCTCCACGGAGACGGATCCTCCCGTGTTTTCCAGTGGAGTTTTTCTTCTATTTAAAAGGAGTATATACAAAGGAATACGTATTTTTTAGCAGCTTTCTGCCACAAAACAGCTCTTCTCACTGTATAATCTGGGCGGCTCTTCACGGACACCTCTGATTATTTCCAGCTTTCTGCTGGTTTGGTGGCTCTCCATGCATGCCTTCAGATTATTTCTTCAGCTTTTTTGCTGTTTTTTTTCCATGGCTCTGCTTGCATGCTGGCCTGTCTTCTCCCATTGTGCCAATGGGATCTGAGCTGTATCACATCGCTGGGGGTCATCACATGTTCCGTGAGGGGCCACGGCTTCTGTGGGGTTGGTGGTCGGAGACAGGGACAGCACATACTCTTCAAAGATCCATGCAACACCAGCATGTTTCATTGTTGAGAGCTTTCTTATACAGGGAGTTCAAAACTCCCGGGTCTAGACAGCTCCTTGGTCTGATCTCCTCACAGCCCAGCTGGTGACCAGCTCTCTGAAACTTAGGATGGAACATGGTAGGTGAAGCTCCCTGTGTAGATTTAAATCCAACCTATCCTTGCTCATCCAGGGACTGTAATGGTACATTGCAGTGCTTAGTAATTGCAACCATGAATTAGTTTATGCCTGGCTTTGTGAACTTGCTGATAATTTCTCCAGAGAGATGTGAGGTTTGGCTGTGCCTGAAAGTAGAGTAGTGCTACCTTCTGTCCTAATAAATTGGAAATGAATTGGAAAAAGAGAAACCATAAAACGTTACTCCTGGAGTTACCATTCCATGGCCCCCACACATACTCAGCGCCCACAGATTGCAGAGGCAGATTCTGTTCTTTTGCAATCTCCAAATCTAATGGAAGCTCCAAGAAGCTCCTGAACTGACCATAGAAAGTAAAGTGTTATTTTCTTCTTTAGAAATATTGAGGAAAACACTAAAAAACAAAATTCTCATCTTTCTCACTCAAGAAAAAATATTCAGGTCTTCCAGTGACAATTGCAGAACACATTGCCTGAGGTTGTAACACAAAGAGAAGAGTGGAAAGTCTCAGCACTGTTGCAACACTCGTATGATCATTGTTGTTCTTGCTGGTGAATTCTGCTGATGTATTTTACAGCGATATTTTAAAAAATATTTTCTGCTTTTATTTATTTAAAAGAAATATTCTGTTATGTGAAAAATAAGGTTTGTGAATTCAAGGAATTCAAGTCTTCGTTCAAGTCTAGACTTAGTCCTTACTGCATTAATTTTCAATTTTCCTTCTGAGTAGAGTGATCTCCTTTGTTATGCAAAGGCTTCAACACTTTGCACTTACACTGAAGTTCCTGAGCAGTATCACCTGTATGCTGTGTATTTGACAGGAATACAAATAAATTGGAAGAACTACAATTACTCCTTCTTCTCAAGGTAATTTCTAAGTAGATTAGTTCAGAAATGGAAAATGGAAAGAAAGCATTTAAATTATTTCATGTAGCTTGGTTTAGGATATTCCTTTGCAATCATTTTATATTTGTAACACCTGTATTTTATTTGAGAGAAAGTTGACTCTGGATGATCATATTAATTAAAGCAGAGAGAATAAAAATGTGCTTGTGACATCCCTGCAGCATTAAAGTCTACTGTTGTCACACGGACAAGTTTAATATGAAATTGAAATCTTTTGTCAAAGCCCTGAATAAAATCACTCATTAATTATCATCAGTTCAACTCTTTTAGAATGGCAGATTTGGAGAGCCCAAACCAGCACAAACATAAAACTAGTTTTTATTCGGTAATCCTTCTATTATTTTTATATTGTTATGCAGAGACACTGTGACTTAACAAAATGCAAAAATGTGGTATGTTGCGTGTTTATCTGTATCTTTAACTAATTTTGGGCTTTCTTCTTTCTCCCATTTCTTTAGTTTCCTGCTGATTGCACCTGTGAGCGCATGACTGCCTCTCTGGGTGCCCAGGAGGGTAATCCATGAGACAAGGCTGCAGCTCTCCCTTCCCAAGGGCCCATGGAGATTACCAAATGCAAATCTGGACCTTCAGAACACTCACTGCAAATGGCAAAAAATGCAGTTCTTTCTGTTCACTCCCCTGCACTGTCTGACAGCAGGATCCATCTCGTGCTGATGTTGGTGGCAGCTCATGGAGGTTTTGGTGGAAGGGATCCTGTGTGGAGAGCAGGGAATGGGCTCAGCTGAGCAAAGTGGGGGCCAAAGTCCTGCCAGGCAGTGCAGGGGGTCAGATCAGAGAAAAGAATTGATTTTTAAAATGCATTTCAATGTCATAATCTCTTTTTGGCACTCTATGTGCTGACATGACTATCCATATTTTTGCTTCTCACAATGGGGTAACATTTACATATATTTTTCATATATTAGTTTTCTAATTCTTACTCTTCTGTGAGTTATCAGTTTTATGCACCTTTAAATAATTAAGTTGTTACGTATGCAGTAATTATATAACTGGCCATGCTGGGGGACTGGGCCCAGCTGGGGGACAGCAGAGCATGGCCCTTTCAGAGCCCTGTGACCAAAGCACGAGGCTGGGACCCAATTCTGGCCCCATTCCTGTGGGAATTCCTGCTCCTGCCCTTCCAGGAGAGCAGAGTGTGACAGTGACACTGCCCAGGGAAGCAGGAGCCAGGGCTGCTCCTGGTGCCATCTCCCTGGTGTCATGTAAAGTGGCTTTTGCTGCCACTGTGCATGAAAGGTTCTGCCCTGCACTGTTGGCAGGTCTGAAACTGCTGCTAGAAAATCTGGCAGAATTTGTCTTTTTAGAAACAAAAGCAAAACACCACCCTGGGAGAAGAGAGGAAAAGGATTGCTCGTGGCCTGTCTTGTCCATCTGCCTGCCAGTACCTAGGGTGGATAGACAGGGGCAGGTTTAGACCATGATTTTCATCAGTGGCACCTGCCTAAACCATATGGATATGACTGAAAGCTCTGCTCCCTCAATTTTCATTTACCAAGCTTTCCTATTCCCAGATTATCCAGACAGTGGTTTGCAATGGCAACTAAAAAGTTAATCCTTTTCTTGATAAGTCTGAAAGCTAAAAGCTGTGATTAACAAAATGACTAATGCAGTAGCTCTATTTAATGATTTATTTTTTTTAAAGATAAAGCAATGATTGTGGAAATAAATGGAAAAATCATAGACCAGAAATTTCTTCCTTTTCACTAATGTGAAATCACTTTCTCCTGATGCATTTCCTGAAATGTTGGGGGGGGGGGGGGTTTGAGGTATGTGACTTTTGAAAAAGCATGAAAGCTTGACCAAATAACTAAATCACCATAACATTTTCATGATTGGGAAGGATCTGCACAGAAGTCATGTGCTTCATAGCCATTTGGTGGCTTTGAGGTCATACCAAATCCTTTGTAGTCATAAAGCTGACCTAAACTGCTGCTGTCAGCTTCCAGTCAGCTGGAATTTTTCTGAAATGCAGCTGGCCTCACTTCAGAGGTGTTGGCTGTTGGCAAATTCATCAGTTTTGCTGGTAATCTATTCCAATAGGTGATTAATTATTTACAAAAAAAAAGATTCAATTTGTAGTGTCACCTTTTGGTGTGTTTATTTTTTCTCATTTTGTCACCTGAATTAAATGGCCCCATAATTTACAAATGCTAATATTCTATTTGAAGTATTCTACTTTAGCTGGTTCCTGACTTACTTAACATGTTATGCCAAAACATATAGGTTGAATTTCCTGCTTGTTGCGTGCAAAGCGTATCTTTCAGGTCTCTGGACATCTTTGTAGCTGTTTCTCCATCCCTCTGCAGGTTTCCCATGGTTTTTCCTGGCATGGATATGAACACTGGAACAGCAGAGTGCCAAGGCAGCATCACTGGAATGTTCCATGGGGTGGAACCTTTCCTTAACACCCTTTGCTTGAAAGGACCCCATTATCCCTCAGGGATCTTGGAGCTGTATCAACCAGAGCATCAGAGAGGGAATTCCTCCTGATTTTGCCCAAGTTCACACCATTTCTGTAAGATCCAAGAGCTGGTCACTGCTGGCAGTGGGATGAGTTCCAGGAGGGATCCATCTGTCCCCTAGCAGTGCTCAGGGTGTTCTGGGGATGGCTCCTGCCTGTCCTCCTGCTCCTTTCTGTTTTGAGAACAGTTACTCAGTTCTATGATGACTTTGCAGTGGAGAAACCTCTCCTTCATGAAAAACCTTGTGTGAGAAGGGGCTAAAACCCCTTGGAAGCGAGGCCAGCTGTGAGATGTAATTAAATGTTTGACAAGATGCTTTGAAATCCTTCAGAAGGAGCTGCCTTTGTATAATTATATAAACAGTATGGTTCCTGTTCTCCTGCATCTTTATAGATTCTGTGGAAACAGGTAGGAAGAGGCAAGAAATGGATGAGGATTTCCTTATAGAATTTCTCCATTTTTTTAATATGTTGCTTATTTTCGACAATTATCTGCAGCAAGTTCCTCATTAAAAGTGTGTGAGCAGGCCCTGCTGACACAGACTCTCTCCAGTCTATCTGCCTTGTGCCTTGGCTGCACTGTGATCACTGATTTTTCCAACTCTGCTGATTCTTTGTTGGATTTCTGTTAAGACAAATTAGGTTTCTTCCTTCCTCAAGCTCATTTTTGTTCTTGTTTTGATCTGTCTTTCTTTCACTTGCTTTCTGACAAACACGACTCAGAATGTAGGCAATGTTTTTGATGTAAAGACTGGTCAGATGAGAAGAAATAATTGACTTTTTAAAATGCATTTCAATGTCATAATCTCTTTTTGGCAGTCTACGTGCTGACATACATCTCCATATTTTTGCTTCTCATAATGAGATAGCACTTACATATATTTTCATATATTAGTTTTCTAATTCTTACTCTTCTGTGAGTTATCAGTTTTATGCACCTTTAAATAATTAAGTTGTTACGTATACAGTAATTAGCTTTGTGAAATGTCTACATGCATGGAACTGCAGAAGTTTTAAAGCAATGTACTGTTTACAGTGCAAATAAGGTGTAAGAGAAACAAATTACCAGCAGCAGACAAAAGTAAAACACAGGAAAGATATTTGATAGCTGCAGTAAGAGTAGCAAACACTTAGTAGTAAACTAGGAAAAGATTCATGATTTCAAACTAGTAAAGCTTGATTGGAACTCAAAGAAACCAGCAGATCAGGTGGAATAGAGAAAAATAATCCCCAAACCTTTTAAGATGGAATATAGCAGAAAAGAGCAGTTTGTAATGCAATTTTTTGTTAGAGAAAAGCAAGCAGGTGAGCTGCTCAAAGGAGCTGACCTACGAGCAGTGACAAAGCCCAGCTCACTGCTGCAGCCCAGTGACACTCTGGCTCTTCTCTTAACCTCCAGAATGAGTCAAAAACAAAAAACCCACAACCAAAGTCAAACAAAAACACAGAAAGCAGTGTTGAAAAATAAGTTTTGGACTTAATTCTTCTGTATTTCACATGTGATTTATTTCAGACTGCATTAGAGACATGATTTCTTGGCCTCATTGAAGGCACTGCAAGTTTTGTTCAGAGACTGTGGGTATCAATTTTTAAGGCAGAACTCAGAGGAATCAGTGGTGCTTAATCCCATGGAGTCTCTGGCTCTGAAATGAGCCTTCCCCCCAGCTTTTTATAACTACCAAAAGTGCTGTAATAAATGACTTCTACAGTTTCAATATTTGTGTTACAATAGAGGTCTTATTTTTTTCAAAACAATGAGGAACAATCTAGGATGAAATATTACAGTTTTTATGTTAGCAATTGGAGAGCAAAATCAGGATTTTAACTGGTGAGAGGGTAGGATTACACCATTCATTTTTCTGTCCTACTGTTCCTGTTGGTATAGAGTTCTATGGGAATTGAAGTCTAAAACAGTTATATTTTCTCATATGAGAAGCAATTTAACAGGTTTTTTTTTCCTCAGAAGTCTTAAGTAATCAATACTTGATTATATGAAATATGATTTATAATTTGAAAGCTGTAACTACTTGTGTAATCTAACCAGTTTTGTCTTGACTTGTGTGTGGTAGCCCTACAAGTTAATCAGGCTTCCCCTTCACATCTGAGTTGAAATATCCTCTATTCTGCAGTAGTAGCTGGAACGTGGACTCAGTGAAAGCAGCGTCACTGAACATCTCACTGAACATTATCTCCTGGTAATTCTGAGATTAGTTTAGTAGCTCCTGAAAAGTTCCCTTATTTTCATAGCTTTAGACCTCTCAAATCTGCTAATGATGGAGGACCCGAGCCCCTTCTGCTACTTTTCCTTATATATCACACCAGGAGATTTACAGGGGAGGTGTCTGCAGACAATTCAGTAGCAGTAGCAGAACACAGTGAAAAAACAACCCATATTTGACAGCTCTGGTAGCATTCAGCATTAAATCACCTCATTTATTTTCTAAACCTAATGTATTGTTATTCTCTTCAGGGCCAAATTGTGTCGTTCTTTCACATGTAAAGCTGTCTCTGATCTGGAAAGATGAATAACAGTTGCAATGTATCTTCACCTCTGATTTTCTTGGCTTCAGTTTTCCTAATTTCTTCTCTCAGTCCTTTCTATTTTGTCATTCCCAAGAGTTATTGCATAATGTGCTACTTCATCAGATGCCTTTTTAAGTATGCTAATCTACAAAAGCACTACTGTAAAATGTTATGGCAGGGTGCTGCATTTACCAGCCAGTAATTATCTCATGTTCAAGACATAGCACAACCAGTTTTTGTATGGAACTTTTTTTCCATGGCACAGTATGGAGATACTGGAGGATAACAATATGAAATTAAAAAAAAAAAAGGAAGAAAGAAAAATTTAAAGAAAAAAATAACACTGAAGACTAGGGGAAAAACTTGTGTTTTGCTTTCCTTGGAATGCATTAAGGCACAAACACATTCCTGGGAAATTGAGCATCCCAGTGAGCACAAGACAGTGCTGTGAGCAGGGAAGGTCCTGCCCAGGTTCCCATCTCACAGCAGGCTGAGTGAGAAGGGAAAGGACAGCTGAGCAGGAAATGGATACCTGAAATTTTCAGGGAAGTGCTGGCATGGCCAGAATTACAATCTGGCCCCAAGTCTTGCTTTTTTGTGGAGATAACAGACCTGAGTAGACCTTACATAGGTCTCAGTTCTGTTAATTAACAGTTTTATAACACATCTGAGGGACCACAGGCTGGCAGAATTTCCTAACTCACCTCCATTTATGCAGAAACATATTGCTATTTCAGATTAATGATCCAGAAGTAGTAATTATGGTTTTATAATAGTTTTTGATGAGATATCAGCTCTCTTTCAAAGAGTCATTTGTATGACAAGATATAGATGGAAACAAGACCATGACTTTTGAATACAATTTCCCAAACAAAGGCCATAGTACTCCTCTGTTCACTGCAGCCTCTGTTGCATTTACCATGGATATCTTTTGTTCATCATTAATTCAGTCTGGGGCTTTTTTGGTTGTTTTGGTTTTTGGTTTTTTTTTTTCCTCAAGAGATTAATTTTTCTGAAAATGCACTACTGAAAACCATGCAAAATCCTTTTACATTTATTTAGGACATGAAAATATATACAATAAATTGGTAGCAGACTTGTTGCCTACATGCTGTGCTGTTGATGTTCACTAAGGCAAAATGGGCAAAGGTGGATTACCACTATAAAATACTTCTACCATTGTTCTTCTGGTTGGAATCTGTAGTTCAAGTTGGCTTTGTTTAACTCCTACAAACATTTGGAAATTACATTTTAATCACTTTAAGGTTTGCAGAATCTGAACTTCAAATATTCACATTTAAAATGTCCAGGTGCTTGGATGATACTCAAGCTATATGGAATGCAGGAACACTTGTCAGCAGGGATTACTGTATTGCTGTGCCAGAGCAAAGATACAAACCTGGTTAGATGGATCAGATCAATACCTGACAGCACCTTGTACTTCTTCAGAGATTACAGGACAAGGGTAATGGCTCAGACTGAAACAGGGTGGGTTCACAGGAGATATTAGGGAAAAAATCCTTCCCTGTGAGGGTGGGCAAGCCCTGGCACAGGGTGCCCAGAGAAGCTGTGGCTGCCCCTGGATCCCTGGCAGTGCCCAAGGCCAGGCTGGACAGGGCTTGGAGCAGCCTGGGACAGTGGAAGGTGTCCCTGCCCATGGCAGGGGTGGCACAGGGTGGGCTTTAAGGGTCCTTCCAACCCAGACCATCCTGGGATTCTGTGAACATGCACAAGTGTTCCTTAATGTGAGTGTCAGGAGGGAAATGTAAGTCCAAACTCTACAGCCACAAAAGAGGTCCTCCTGTACATTAGCTCTAGAAAGAACTTATCTGATAAGGAAAATGGGGGAGAAGGGACTATAGGCTGTAACACAAATGATTCTAGAATAGTAAAGACACCTAGATATCCATTGTCCATCTGTCCATTTGTCCATTTCCAGTATTTTGATATGTTTGATTGCAAAATAAAAATCATAAATTTTTTGTCAGATTGCTGTTTGTTTTTGGAGAGAAATATTTGGAATTAACTCCATGCCACGAAGTCCCACTTCAGCTCAGTGTGCTCTGCTAATGTGCAATAGGAGGAGATGGAATGACTGCAGCTGTGATCCTGAGAACCCTTTACCCACACTACCCCATTTCATGAGTTTAACTCCAGTCTTCAGTTTTACCTGAGTCTGGTCCTCTGGCCTGAGCCACAGGAAAGAGCTGGAGGACACCAAGTGTGGACAGGGACCGCATTTGCTGCTTTGATGTCACTTGACAGGAATCCAGTCCATGGTGGGCTGGGACTGTTCAGTTTGCAAAGTGAGTCAAAGTAAAGTGGCAACATATTCATTCTCAGCTTTTATCAAAAATCTTCTGTTGTTTATTACCTAGTTAGCTGCTGATCCTGCACTTAAAAAAAAAAAAAAAAGGAAATCTTACACTTTTGATGTGCTTAATTTACAATATAATCACACTTCTTTTGATTGATTTAGTAAGGTGGGAACAGCTGAGAGAAGGAAAGCTTGTTTTGAATGTTCTGAACAACCTATCAATCAATTTGCTTGGCAGGGTGCAATGTGATGTCACTTGAGCCAAACGATGATCTGCGGGTTGTTCTGTCTGAGATGCTGTGTGGGTGGCCAGGAGCTGTGTCCACAGCCAGCATTCCCAGCTCAGAGTGCTCCTGGAGCACTGGCTCAGTCCTGGGAGGAAGGCAGAGCCTCCTCTCCCTCCCAGGCCATCCTGCTGTGACAGAGCTTTGGTAGCTGGGTGCTCCCATGGCTCAGTTGCAGGAATTCCCTTCCCACCCAGCATTCCTGGACTCCATGGAGGGGGGGTCCTGCTCAGCCACAGAGCTCCTGCCTGAAGGGTCCTGGTGCTGCTTTGGAGGCTCCTGTGGGACGAGCCCTGTGGATGGCAAGGAGCTGGAGGCCGCCTTGGAACAGGGACTGGGAATTTGCTTTCTCTTTTACTTTGGAGTTACATTCCTCTCCCAATCAGGGCACGGCTACCAGCAACTGTATTGACACTGCAAACCGCCAAACAAAGCAGGCAAAATAATGATGTGCTTACTAAAAAAAAAAAAATTGAAAAAGTAAACAATCTTCTTGATTAATGGACAATTTTAACCTGCTCAGGGAACAGGCCATTTCTTATTGATCCATGGGCAGCTGAAGCAATATCACACTGCTTGATTGGTTTTGTATTTTAATCATAGTTTTGCTTTACCTATTAATTGGTCTCTATCAAATTCTAGGAGATTTTAGAAGCTAATAATTTTTTTTGTATTACAATAACAGCTTTTCATATGATCACATCTAAATTGCAGCCTTTCCAAACTTAAGTAACTAAAACATAGAAGTTACTTTGTTGTTGCTAAAGACAGATGAAATGCAAATGTCAATCACTTGTTGGGAAACTGCTAAACAATCCTTGCCTACTGAGTATTGGGTATAAGAAATTTCACTGGGAAATTTGAAGTCTGTGCAGCAAGACTCTGCTCTGTGAAAAAGCTCTGCTTCTTTTCCTTTCTATTTTATTAGTCAATTTACAGTAGAATTTGAGTCATTTAGCGGACAAATATGTTCATTCTAAATTCATTGCCTACCACAAGCTTTGCTGAAGTTTGCAGTCCTCAAAAATGTAAATTCTCAATTACATGGAAGACCAGCACTGTCCTTGGAAGTGTAGCAAGATGTAATTTTCCAAACCAGAGCACTTTTATCAATGATATTCTATACAAATAAATAAATAAATAAATAAACTTAACCTGGAGTCTGGTGCTGTGCTGCCAGAAAGTGAGGGGATGGAAAGGGCACAGTAAGGGCAACCCCATTCAGGCAGCACCCAAAATATTTTTTGATTTTTAGAGAATGGGGTAGGATACCTTGTGTTCCAATCAACTATTTCTGCAATTTATTGTTGGTAATGGCCCCTCAGTGTGTCCCCTGGTGTTGTAAATAAGGCAGGAGACTTTGGAGGAATATTTCAAATTTGGCTCACAGAATGCAGTCAGGAGAATCCTTTTTGCCTCCCTTGCAATGTTTGGCTCTGAACCATTTCATGTGGAAAAAGGTTCCTTGCTCACGTTTTATTTGTATACTTGAACTTATCATTTGGGGAAATTGAGAGTAGTTGCAACATTTATCACCTTCACAGTTAAAGGATTAGTGATTTTGGAAACTGGAAGCCTTGCAGCGAGCTGGACACCGGTAAGTGGGATATTGCAAGAGCTGCTGTATCAGTTATCCAGCAGCACTGTGGACACTGTGGATTTGGAGATATCTTCTATGACTAAAGCAGAAGTTATTTGTCCTTGGCTGTATTTGAGTTTCCCATTAGAAATTTGCTGTTTGCTGGGAATCTATGCTGAAGAGATAGCACTGCAATTGGAATGGATCTAGGATGTGAACTCTGGTGGTTTTATTTCCTTTAGTTCACAAACCCAACCAAATAGGTTATATTTTTAAGAATTCATCTCGGCTCCCAGAATGATGAATCTGCTATCTCTACTCTGTGTATGTAATTCCTCTCTGAAGTCACTCTGGGTTTCTCAAACTCATTTTTTTAGAAGGGCTTGACTGCAATTCCTTTGTTTGGTTTCATTTGAATTTTGCTGAAATTCAGAGATAGCAATGTGGATGCATTTCAGCACTGAATCTCTCTGCTGAAATATTTCCTTTATTTATCATCCTTGGAAACACTGTCTTTCAGTAACAGCTTTTCTGATTGGTTTCCAAACTACGTTTCCATTCCTCTGGGTGTGATACAGTCACCCACAGAAATCACAGTTGTTTCTCTTCTACAGAGAAGAGCTCAGCTTTGCAAAGGAAACAGGCACAGCTGGAGCAGCAGAAGTTGTGTGCTGAAACAGCACAATGTGAGGCGCTGCTGAGGACCCAGGAACTTTGATTTCCTGCGATACAGATCCAACCTGGGTGAGTGTTTAACACAAAAATAATCCACATTGCACTGTGTTTCCCAAGGAGGGCAGAAAGCCCGCAGTGCTGTGGCTCAGGCACGCAGGTTTTTCCCATTCCCCATTTCCCTGGAGCTCCAAGGGCTCTGGGTGTGGCTCAGGCAGGTTTTCCCCATTTCCCAGCTCCTGGAGCTCTGTGTGGCTGTGGATGGCACTCTTTACCTATACTGCCTCTGAAATGAGGAGCTCCTGGAAATACCAGCTCTTGCTAAGTGATCAGCCAAACAGAGCAGCTCAGATCACACAGCACTAAACCTCAAGTGGTGACTGTTGAGAAATAAGCCTCAGAAGAAAGCAAAATAGATGCAGTATAGGATTATATTATTATAATAATCAAGAGAAATCAGACATGGGGAGAAAGGGAGGAAATTATAAGGAATTATCATCAATCAAAAAAGTGAAGAGCAGCAATTGAGAGTTAACTGGCTCAAATTTAGCTTGAGGAGGAAATTTTACAGTGAGCGCAAAATCTTTACCTCCATCAACATTTTTTGACATTCAGCCTGATGTAATAATGGTAATTAACCTACAGAAAAGGTAGCACTACAGAATGTTAATAGCCATGCAGAGATTCCAAGCTTTCACTACATTTTTGTATCAGAATATTCTTTTTCTGCAAAGGTGTGTTTTTTTTCATTTTGGAGTCTATGAGTTGGTAAAGTGAAGCTGTGCTTTTCCAAAAAAAGAGAAGCTCTCTAAGCGTGAGGTTGGAATAACTTGTGTTTGTTACAAATATAATGTGAAAACCTCATAGATTTTAGGCTACTTTGCCCTAATTTGTAATCTGAAAAATTACTTTGCCCTAATTTGTAATTTTGTAATCTGCAATTTGTATTTCGTTCTAGAGCTTCAGGAAGTATTAAGAAAACTACAGAAATTAGAAGAAGATAGGCACAGCAAGTATTGATTAACTGAAAGGTTAATATGGAAAACATTGAGGGTGAAGTAAACTAAATGTTCATTTGAAAGTTCTAGAACATGCAAAAAAGTGTAAGAGTTGAGAAAGTTCTGAAGAAGGCGTGGAGCATGAAAAACATTATACAGAAATTTTGTTGTATTATCTGATGGGAGCCATAAAGGGCACTCAGGGTGGATAGAAATGCTGTAATTTTTCTCTTCAGTACCATTAAAATTTTGTCAAATCACATTTTTAGTTGGGCTTCAAAGGTCATCTAGGATATTTATTGTTATTCTGCCTCCACACGTTCAAATATGTCCCTGCATGGATTCATATCTTCCCTAGAGTCTGTACAAAGCAAAAAGGAGACTATAATGAATGAACAAGGGCTATAAACCTTGCAATGGGGTTCCAATTTACACCTCCTACTTTACTGTTCCCTTTGCAGACTGTTTTGTACGGACAGGAAGGTAGGTTTGAAGCAGGAAATATGAGGAAGGAGAACTAAATGTTTTGAAGAAATACTTAAGAGTTAAATGAGTTAAAGAATTTGCTTGCTGTTCCTTCAGGTGACAGCATTTCCTCCCAAGAACTAAGACTACTGGAGTCACGTTGATGTTCTCATTTCCTCTGGATATTTAAGTTACCCAAAGTGCTGCCATCCAAGTTCAGCAAGCATGAAGTCCATCCCGTGAAGAGCTGACTTAGTGTTCCACAAGGCCACGTTTTCTGCTGTCTGAGTGCAGGAAAAATGCTCCCAAAGAAAGGCGCTGGTTCAGCCGGTTGCACAGCAGCACCAATTTCATGATCTAATAATCTGCAAACAGCATTATCCACTTGTGCCAGGCACCCTCCGTTCACTTTTCGTGTTGTTTGGTGCAAGCCCCAGTGCAGATGTAGATCTGTCACCTGTCTCACGCTCTGGTTCAGGTCCTGTGTCCTGCTAGGGCAGCTCTGATCATCCCCTGTCTGACCAGTAACCAAATAAAAACTCATTTATTGCTTCTGGGGCCCAATGGCTAATGCCAAATAGGAGAGATGAGAAGGGTTGTCACTTTTTACAGCAGGAATGACACTGAGAACTCTCTCACAAAAGAAATAGGGGAGAATTTGAGGTGTTTTGAAATCTTGTTGTTATGATTCATTACTTTTCCATTGAAATCTTTCTCAAAAGTATAAAAACATTAATTGGAGGGGACCCCAGAGGTAAAACGTAGTGGCTTACTTGAAATCAACAACCACCAGTTTAAATGTACATATAAGACTGCATTGCCCAGACTTTCAGAAGGGGAAGGAATTTCTGGTGAGTGGATGTGGGAAGCTGCAATTGTAGCTCTGCTGGAGGCATTAGTCTCTCTGTCTGACTAGTCAGGGCCTGAGACAATGCTTACTGTGACTGTGACTTACACCCAGTGGTTTTGATACCTTTGGATAGAGGTATCAAGAACTAATTCTAAATCAGACCTCCCAGGATTAAAAAAAAAAATATTTATGCAGTGTGTTCCTTGTTTAATTTTCTTGAAATTACTTGTTGGCTATAGGCAAAATACTTACGCACTTCTAATTTTTACTTTTAACTGTATCTTTCCCAATTTGGGTCCAATGTTAAGGTTGAAATCCTGCGTTACCTTCATTAAAAATTTTCCATAGATTTTCTAATTTATGTTATCTCTGCTTCCAAATTCTGTTTTATTTACATAAAATGTAAAATGTCTCAAATGAAAGACCCAAATTGGATAACACAAAAGAAGGGTAATAGCACCCAGAAGTATTTTACGCAGATGTCCATCAAAGGCCTGCTTGGATGTGATTGAGCAAGATTAACTTTTAGCACGTAACATGATTTTATTTAGTGATCTCTCACAATAAAAACCCAGGAAGGTTCATAATACGTTAAGAACAAAAACTGCTTTAGAAATAACAATTAAACCCACGTGCCTCTAATGCAGCCTAAGAACAGGATGGATGTCTTTGAAGCTGAGGAGTGTGACAGGAGCAGAGTTTGAAGGCAGCAGGGTTCAGTGTTAAGGATTCAAATCCCAGAGCTGAGGAACTGAGTGCACATTTCCATCATTCTGATTAGCCACTGCAGGGTTAAATACATGTTCAGAGCTCCCATCTGTATTCTCGAGCAGGAATTGCAGCACTGTGCACAGTGTTGGGGACAATGCAATGGCCTGTCAGCAGTATTAATTCCCACCATTACAGCTACTTGGCTTTGCCTGGGTTCCTAATGGTATTTAAACAAATACAGTTCTCTCCCCACCTTTCGTGTGATTTTTCCTTCTGCAAAAGGCCTTTTGTTTAAAAACCTTCCTGATGGTTATAGAACACACGCATTTATTATTCAGACGGTTCATTTATTAAGAATAAATAATTTAGGTGCATTTTCTTCTGTTTAATTAACACATTAGCAGTTGCAGCGTATACGGGAAGTAATGTTTATATTTATACTCATTTCTCATTTCTGTTTGTTTTGTTCCACCTGATGGCCACCGTGCTTATTTATTCAAAGTTCCTGACCTGCAGAAGTCTGCAGAAGTGCTTGCAAATTTCTACACAGGCAATGGCCCCTGTGGTAGCAGTAGCAAAATGCTGCCTCATTCTCTTCATGTCTCTGATGTCCATGGCGAGTTTAAACTCATGCAGCAAGAACAAATAATCAGGATGGCCCTAGGCCTACTTCATGCTTGTTGGGAGGAAACATAAATTACATCATTGTTATTGCTGCTGCATTTGGCACACAGCAAAACCATTATTTTATATTCACCAGCAACCCCAAAATTTACTTCCATTCTATTGGAAACTTATTTTTCTATGCTGTGACTGCAATAGCAAACTTCCATGTATCAAAGAAAATGCATGCTTTATAATGCTGTACTTTAAATCAATTTTCTTCTTTAAAATTACACTTATGCTCCTTTCCCTTGTTTTCCTCCAATAGAAAATATCATGCCATTTTCTTGGGCAATGCATAAACATCTAAATGTGATCAAATCTAGATTCCTGTACTTTAGTTGGTTGGTTATTTCTAACTATACATTAACATTGTTGGAATCACGGCTAAAGGCACCCAATCAGGTTATGTGCTTCCCATTTTTGGTGTAAACACAAACATGTCTTAAAACAAAATTGTGAAGAACTTTAAACCTTAGACCCTGATCCTACAACCTACAATCCTACAATGGGGTTTGCTGTAGGATCTGAATTATGTGTATTTACATACTGAATTCTTTTCTATGGATGACAAAGTGACTTTTATAATGTTAAAATAGATTCTTCTTTTCTGATTTCCTTTATTTTTGTTGCCTCAGTTATTTTTTAAGTAACAGAGTCTAATGCACTTAACAGTAGAGTAATCCCACTTTATACCTGAATATTACTGCTAAATTCTCTCTTATTAGATTCTCTCTTCATCTGTTAGATTATAAAATCTAATATTCACCTTGCTATTAAAGACTTTTATTCAGAAAATATGAACATCCCAATAATTAAAGCTCCCAGCTGAATGTCCTGATATATGATGAGGTAGGATCGACCATGACCTTGGAGCAACCCAGATTTCTTCAGCAAACTCTGCCTGTCAGGGTTAAATACTGGCCTCCAGCAGTATCTTGAATCCATGCTAGGGAAATTATGATAAAAATAATCTTTACATCTCCAGACTCAAATGGATCTTTCTGATTGACTGCCTCTGGTGCCAGGTCCGTGTCAATAATTCGCAGGGAATGCATGGCTGTGACCTTTTCCCCCTTGTTTTAGAATTTCTATTTTACAGGACCAATAAACCATGTCAGGGGAAAGTGGCGGTTCTAGACATGTGAATGGATGGTCTCAGGTCAGAGGTAATCCTTCAGCACGCTCCTGTTTGGGACTAAAGAATACATCTCCCTGCTCCAATGGTTCTGTCAAAAATGTATGCAAGGAAAAATTGAAGGATACACTCTTGCAGTTAAGAAATGATTAGAAGGAAAGAATAAAATGACTGAAGGATTTTCCACTTGCTTTCTCAAGCCCCGATGAAGGCTGTAGGAGTTTATGGACACACTGGGTTGCAAGTCAGCATTAAATAGAAGAGGTAATGGCAATTATCTATTATAAATTCCTGCACAGTGCCATATCATCATTACTGTTTGTAAACCTTTCTATCCATCTACATCCATCTCCTGTATGAGACACCAGCAGAAGACTGCAGAACACCCAGGTTGTCACATCAATAAACAAACACAGTCAGGTAAAAAGGAGGAGAATTTTTGATTAAGGCACCAGAGCTGAAATTAGATTTTGACTCTGACACCACTGTAATGTTATCTATTGGTGAAGCCTCTTCTTTTAGGCTTCAGCTCCCTCCCCATGGAATGGAGCAGCATTTATCCATTTTCATTTCTGTTATCTGGCTTATTTATTTAGACTGTAAGTTGGCTGAGGAGATGCTTCTTCCTGTCCAACATCTGCCTTGCAAACCTGTGCTCTACATCCCACCACCAAATCAGTTGTATTTGGGATTGTTAATAACAGGCTCACATAAAACCACAATATTTTCCAATTTTAGCTCCCTCAAAGACTTGCTGGTTCCCTGTAGGAAAATAGCCTCCTCTGAATGATGATGCTGTGTTTATATATTTTTATATATATTTCAGAGTGTTAGTCCACAGGTTGTATTTCTCACCTTTCACAAAGTGGGATGTCGTGTTAAAAATGCTTATGCTGTTTGCCATTATATTTATTTATTTACTTATAAATTAACAGTCCTATAGATTTTAAAGTTTTTGAAAGAAGTGAATGCTGGCAAAAATTTAATTTTTCTGTATAGTTTTCTGGTATTCAAAATTACTTCTAATTTCCCCTGTTTATTCTGTACACTATTCTGCTCAAGGTCACAATAGAGATTACAGGAAAGCAGATTCCATAACTAGTCAATGACATAATTAGTCAAGGAGCCAAAAAGAGCTTTAGAAGTTTGTCCCAACAGTTTTAATTTGGACTTTATTTTTGTCTGAACGCAGTATAATGGTAAATGTGTATTTCCATCTGTCTTCCTTAGCAGATGAAGCATTACATCTCTGTTTTGGAAAAGGGCTTGGGTTCTTGTCTCTGCATCCCATCCCATTTTTTCTGTGAGTGTGGACAGGAGGAGGAGAGAATCCTGCTTTCCATCTACTAACTGCATTTTGCTCAATGGTTCATGCTTCTAGCACCACATATAGGGAAAAATAATGGAGAGGAAAAGTGATAGAAACCTAAACTCAAATGATTTTATTCAACAACTGTGTTGTCTTGGTGCCAAAGTTACAGTGCATGCTGTGGACGGCCCTGGAGGTGCTCTCAGGCACGAGGTGTTCAGGGAACATTTCAGGACAGCATCCCAACACTGCTCTGTCAGAGCAGCAATGCTCCCACAGCCCAGTGACCAACAAGAATCCCTTGGAGCCGTCATTCTGTCTGGCTTTTCCAGAGTCAGGTGGCTTTGATAAGCAATTTATGGGATGGAGCACAGCTGAGGGAGCATTTCAAGCAGGGAGGAAACTTTGAAGGGCACAATAATTCCTTGTGGCTCTCACAGCTTATACGGAGCTAATACCTTGCAATCAGTGTAATATGTAATCTTAATGTGATAATGTGAGTGTCCTCACGTTTGTCGGTGCTTTCCTGCTAGAGTATCTCAGCTGTCTGCAGTCCTGGTAACGAGTTGCACCTGGGCATAGCTCGTGAGGCCCCAGGCCCCGGCTTTCCTTGCCTCCAAAGCCTGGCCCCGGGGCCTCTGTGCATCGCGCCGAGCCTCGCCAGGGCAGTCCCTGTGCCTAAGGTTGGTCCACTGCTCCTTCATTTCTCTCCTTTACCAAAACCTTCGCAATTTGTCCTTTTCCTCCAACCAAAGCATTTCATGTTCTCTTCCCACCTCGGGTTTCCAAGGTCTTCTGTTTCCCTCCAAGTTTACCGAACTGTTACTTATCTTTCCTTCTCCGTTCCTTTCTTCCAGCCGCCACTTTTGTGTCTGTCTTCCCCGGTGCCCTTCGCATCCTTCACCAAAGCCTCGTTTTCTTCCTCTCCGTCCTGTCTCCCTCACGGCCCACCGCTCTGCCGTGTCCTTGCTCCCGGCCCGCCGTGCCCTCCCCGTGTCCCCAGCCCTGGCCCGCCCTGCCCCGTGAGGCTGCGCTGACACCTGCGCGGGCAGGTGCGGGGCCGCCCCCCGCCCGCTGCCCCGGCTCATGAATATTGGGGCCTGCCCTCGCCGTGACGTCGCCGCGGTCCCGGGCGGGGGCCGGAGCCGCCCCGGCGCTGGCAGCGAGGGCGAGTGACGGCGCGGCGGCAGCAGCCTCCGCCCGCCGGCT